>JAAAYG020004794.1:0-27149 GCA_009936455.2 Tomocerus minor
TGCACTCATCGGGGGTCGGCTTCGCCGACGCCCTCTGAGGTGCACTGGAACCTTAGCCAAGAATTATTTAATTATAGTATGAGGTGTTTGCCAAGGCTTGAATATGCGTCGAGGTTACAATAAAATACAAACTGCCGCGCAAAAGGTGACATATAATCAATGATATAATTTTAAAGTTATCAATACTTTTGCTTTTAGTGACCCTAAAACAACAGCCTCTTCGAGTCTCTATGTTCGTTTGGCTGGCCGGTTGTTTGTAGTCGACTCAGGTTACTTGGTCGGAACTTATTCAGTAGGGTTCCGGGTACCATATATGCAGTTCTGAGTTCCTTGTTGTTCTATTGGTGTAAATTGTACATGTCTGTCCATTTGATTTTAGTACACGTAATAATAAAATATAGTATACGTATAAAACAGTAGCACAGAGCGGTATAGCTACGACAGAGCAGCAATATCAGTATAATACGTACGAGAATTACGAGATTTCACTATCAGACATCCGTAACAACATTGTAACAACAATAATACAAATCACTTCTCGTTTAATTATACTTGTTCGGTGAGTATTTCTATTTTATTATGTTTCATTTATGTAGATTTTTTTTAATTGTAAAGAATTTTAATTATAGCATCCATAATTCCATAATGGTGTCGGTGTTTTTTGCTTCGAAACTCAAATTGTAACAACAAAAATGCGAATTATGAAGTTAACAAGACCAAGCTTTATACATTTGTAACAAATCGACGCGACGGCCTCCACTTAGCTAGCATTTTTCTTACTGCACTTCTACTGCTTACTGCTCTAACTGAGTATAGTTGGTTGGTAGTGGCTAAGTTTGAAATTGGCTAGTAAAGAAACACGTCAATTAATTGTGTAGAGAGAGATACAGTAGAATCAAGAATAGAAGTTGACTGAAGCAAAAAATAAATAAAAAAGTATTTAAAAGATTTCTGAAAGGCATTGGCATTTATGGTTTAAGTTAAGTTTTGAATATTGTTGCTCAATATTACATATTAACGGATATAAGGTAGAATTTATGATTGACCAATTTTGAATCAGCATATACAAAATTTTTTAAATTATAGTACATATATACATAAACGCCAAAGCTCTCAATCATTATAGTCATTGCCTAATTCATGAAAGGTTAATTAATTTGAAATGTTATATTGGTACTAAATTTTCAGGTCAACAAAATCATCTTCTTTCCACCACTTGTAACTTTAAAATCAAGATAATCAATATTTATCAGCTGAAGATCAGTGGCCAGACCATTCACCATTAGATCTTAGGATCAGTTATTATTGACTCAGACTGTCAAGACGTAAACTTGTCGGTATTCGCAGTAACACCAGGCTTACCTTAACGCTCAAAAAAATCACATTTCATATTGTATTGAACTGTCAGCCTGCGCTGCGTGACCTGTTTTCCGTCAAGAGCGAAAGGGAAAAAGGAAGCATTGTAAGAGTTTTTAATTTAAATTCAAAATTCATAATATGTCACTGTTAATTTTATATTAAACGTATTAATGCCACTTGAACTTTCAGTGAAATAGTATGTTCAGTGTTGAATGACGTGCTTTAACCATGGCCGCATTGAGGGGATGGGAATATGAATAGGAGCAGTTGCCCCCTCCCCTCGAAATGCCCAGAAAGAGAAAATTTTTGGAAAAATGAGCAAAATTTTCGCGAAATGGAGCTTTAGGAAATATTGTAATAAAATGTATTTTGCGTTGCCCCTCCCGAAATTGAGTTCTAAATACGGCCTTGGCTCAAACTGTTAAAAAAGGTTTGATGTTCAAATAATATATCGTGTATAAGGGGGAGGGCGACGCGTATGGCATCTCTTGTGATCATAGTACCGTAATAAGCATTGCGAAATAATTTTCAACTAGCAAGTAGATACCACATTTCAGTAAATGATGGGAAAATTTAGAAGGAGTTTTCATTTGGAGCGATTCAGACCAATTGGGTTATATTAAGAGAAATGCAATAAAAATTATTCCCTTTTCCCTGTGGTTGTGGTATATGGTAACAATTAATTATATTGGTTAGTGCTGTTCTGAATAGTCTTTTGATGGATTATAAGCCTCTGTCCCTGTCCGATTGTACAGGTCGCAAGATATAAATGAACGAATGAAACCCGTACTTGGACACTGTGGACATCTGCTAGAGGCTTATAATCCACCAAAGGACAATTAGTAACTGCAGCTTTTAAGGAGTAGTTGGCAGTTTGAGATGGTAGATTATATTGTGCGATAAGGTTTCAAAATATATTTGTGTGAGTATAAATAACGTACTTCACTTCACAAACACACTAAAGGAGAATGGAATTGAACAGCCTATTTGAGCGTATAGCTATTGTTCATGTAGGTTCCATTTTACTTCCCGCTTTGTTGCAGGTTTTTCAGTTGCAAAATCACATAATCTTGATTCCGAAATTTTGAGAATACATAAAGTTCAAAAAAATATCAAAAAAAGTAGAGAAAAAACTCCAGGGAACCCTTGAGCTGAGGGTTTTTTGACATTTTAGTGTCCCGAAAAATACAATTTTCCAATTCATTACCCCATCTCCACCAAACCCCAAATTTTTCTAATATAAAGTTATAATTTTGGAAATGAAAGGTGCCCTCGAAAAATATGAGGCAAATTCAAAAATGGGCATCACATTGCTCTACTCTAAGCCGTTTTACTTAAATCAGGATTTTGCAAAGTTACAACCCCTCCTTAAAACGTTCACTACAAAAATGAGAACAAATATTACAATATACTTATTTGTTTTGAGTTTGAATGATATTTAATTTGATCATCATCATTAGTAGTGATAGAATACTTAGATACAGATTGGCGTGCATTCTGTATCTAAAAGTTGGGCCACAAAACAAACCTGAATA
The DNA here is from genome assembly GCA_009936455.2 of Tomocerus minor. Taxonomy (NCBI): domain Eukaryota; kingdom Metazoa; phylum Arthropoda; class Collembola; order Entomobryomorpha; family Tomoceridae; genus Tomocerus; species Tomocerus minor. The sequence goes on from JAAAYG020004794.1 coordinate 2,895, forward strand.
GGCGAATTTTATAATTCGCCTATATTAATGTTTCCTATAAATATTGCTTCGTCCAGGGCACCCAGCTCGGATTAGGCACTACTCATTCGTACCCGGGCTAATTTCATGAACTAATAATGTTTTATTTAATTATTGTGCACGGCAGGGATATGTCATTTTCAAGTAATGCGTCGAGGTTTGCTTTCCTCGTGGATGATGCTCCAGATCCTTTCGAAACTGTAAAGAAGAAGGGTCCCAAGGTAAAAACGGATCAGTCTGATCAAAAGTCAAAGAAAGGTGGCCAGGGAAAGAAAAAATCTGGAAAAAATGCCGTAGACAACGCAAAAGCGGTGGGGTTTACTTGTCATATTGCCTTTATATTAATCATAATCATGTAAGGTTTAAACTGATAAGCATTGGTATCATTTATATTCTTGCAGCTGCAAAGCATGGCATTTGGTGGAGGCACTGAAGGGAAGAAAAAGAAAGCTGCTCCTTCAACCCCTAAACCTGAATCATCGACTACAAGCCTAAACTCGTACAATGGTGGTGGGGACACAAATGGATCTGCAAGAAGACAGCGACCAGAAGGTGTTTCCGAAGCTCAGTGGCAAGAATGGCAGAAGCGAGATATTGACGTACGATTCATTTTAAATTTTGAATTATTATGATTTGCTGATGCTATGATGCTATGATGACAATGATTATTATTGAATTATTATGCGTTGCTTCAGTAGTAGGCATTTGGTACTGGCATTATGTTAGAACATATTCTTCCGTTTCAATTTTGTGTGTAAGTTTTCTCAAAAAATGTTATTGTGCAGTATGTGAGTGGGACATACGAATCTGACTTGGAAACTGCCTTGATGCAATCAAAAATTGATTTTCAAGAGCAAGCTCGTTTAAAAACCGAAGCCCAGAAAACCAAAGCAAAGAAGAAACCTATTCCGGTTTCCTTAACTGATTTCAATGCCAAATTAAATGAGGTAAATCACATAATAATGCCCGCATTACAACTATTTTAGAACTGAAATTACAAGAAGTCGTTTTTAGGGAAATTCGTTGTCCAATTCTCTGTCTAATATGGATGGACCTTTAAATAATGGCTACTCGGTAAACTATAATGAAAATCCGGAAGAAGTATTGGAAAGATTTCGAGAGGAAGCTCAAAGGGAGATAGAGCGAGAGAAGCAAATCGCTTTTCAGAGGCAGTTGCTTTTATCTCGCAATCAGCAAATGGTAAGAAAGCAAGGAATAACTAATAAATTACCTTTATAATATCCCCTAGAATGATTTTGAGTACTCGTTCGTCCTTCCCTTCGTGTTCTAATTTGTATTTATTAATATATTTGTCTTTAGCATCAACCTGCACCTGTGCAGTTGACTCAGGGCGAGTTGGAATTAAAACAATTAGTCCAAGAAAAAGACATCGTGATCGCTAAATTGACTGATGAAAAAATTCTACTTCTTGATGAGCTTGATAAAGTTAAATCTCGTGTCAAAAAATTATGCAGTGTCTTCAGCGATGCTCAACGTAAGATATTATAAAATATTTCAGCTAAAAGAAGTAATGTTATCATATCCAGTGATAGTGCGATGTTTTTACCTAATAATATTGGTTTGCATCGGGTTAGTACATACCATCAAAAACAGTAAATTTTCGACTTTCCTTATAGTTAAAGAAAAGGCGGTTTTGGTAAATGAAGTAGAAAAGCTTAGCAAATTGAATTCAGACTTAAACGATGAAGTTAAGTTATTACATTCGCAATTGGAGCAAGAGAAATCCAGAGCTCATGCTGCATTGATTGAATATCGCAAACTTGTTGAGGTATTTTGATATTTTAATTTAATTTACTGCTTTTTTAGAATATAATTTAATTGTGATATTTGGTTTGTAATAGCAAACTCGGCGACGGAACAACACTGACGCTAGTCAGTAAGGCGAAGTCAATCTTAATGTAAAACCTCTAATCAGAAAGAACGTCAATCAAAACTGCTGGCTACTGCTAACACTATGGTTTATTCACTATTCAATGAAGTTCAAGATCTACGTTGAGAACGTATCAGTATATGTAATGTAAATATCTCCCCTTATCTTAGCCCACCCGACCAAACAGCTGAATTTGTCAAAATTTTGTATTATTTGGTCGAAAGTTATTTTGTTAAGGTACAATGAAAATAATTATTTTAATGCTATCGTCGTATACAAATAATGATAGTGCAATTTACTGTAGATGTATTTCCTAAATAAGCCAAGTTTCACTATGTACTCATTCATGATCATTCAACCAACTACCAACTTACTAATCAGAAAATGTATCAATGATGAACTGTGATTATCAAACTTTCTTCTATACAGCTACAAATTTTTTCTAAATTAAACAGTTGTGAGGGTTATATTATATCCTCTGTTAGCCGTTTGTGTGTATCATAATGTTTAAAACGTTTTCAACAACGTATGTTTACCGTGTAGATTCTTGCTATTTCTACGAATGTTCCTTCACTTATTATAGATTAATGCATTAAACAGTTTGTTATACTGTAATATAGTTTGGGCGTCATCAAAACGCTTGTTTCGTTTAGCAATTATTTGTATCTCTTAAAGCTGTAGTTGAGTAGTTATAGATTTCTCGTTCTGACACAAAGAGAAGATGTTATTAAAATGTTTATTTGTTAATCTAATCGAAAAACGTTGATATATAGTTCCATTTTATTTTTCATCCAAATACACCGTATATGTTATAAAGTACAGAATGATGAATTGCCGATTTTATTTTTATGCTCCTACTTTCTACAACTAATATACAGGGCTATCCAGATATTGCACTTGCCCATATGACTTTCTCCATGTAAATGACATTTCGTCTTTTCACGCCTAAATAGCAGGCCGATGTATTTTTCACTCCTATTCTACTAGAGTACTTTCACTGTGGTAAAAATACAGTGAAAGTTTAATGTGCTGGAAAGAGGAGTAAGAAGAATTTGGTACATGCTATTTAGAAATGAGCCAACGAAATGACATTTACATGGAGAAAGTGACTTGGCAAATGGCAACGGATATATGGACAGCCCTGTGTGTACAAGAAATAAGAATGCGGTACAGTGGCAGCACTCTTATTAGGTACTGACTTTACTGCTCTAATCTAAGTTTTTTGAGGGGATTTGATGATTGGGTTACAAAAGCTAATACAAAGTAGGACATCTGAGAATTAAAAATTGCTAAACCTTCATCTGATGTAGCCTATATTTATCATGCCCACTTAATTTGATGAAAGAGCAACCTTAATTTGATGATGTCGAGAAGTACTTAGGTGCTTAGCTATCCTGTCTACTATTACTTTGAACAATGTGTATGGCTGTAGTTTGAGAGCCTAAGTATTTTTATCTAATAATATTACGTTACACGCATAGAAGAAATAGAATGTATTTTTAAAGGGTGAGCTAAAGCTAGCCAAGTAGATAACAGATGATTATTGTTAGCACAATTCTGTGTAGCCCTATAAAATCTGTACATATGAGGCAGCCACGAGCATTTACTAGATAACTACATCATTTGCCTCTAAAGAGATAAGAGGGCAAAAGAAAGCAAGCTGAGTCAAATTCTATTTGATCTTCGTGGAAAATCCACTTTTCGTTGACTTGACGTCAAGTCAAACTCTCTTGCTGCACCGAGGAGAGGCAAAGGAAAGAAATACAATGCAATACAATCCAGCAAGTAGAGAGTGAAAGTAGAAAAAGGATATCTATTAAAATAAATTGAGGAAAAGGAGAACATTAGATTACATAATACTCGTAAGTACTAAAGTAACACAGATCATGCAGATAAAAGAATTTCTATCATCTCATCATCAGCTTCTTGCAATTCCTTTGTGCCTTTTCCCCTTTTTACATTCTGTCTTTTCTGTCGAGCACACACAGGAACATGCAATACAAAACACAAACCTTTAAATTACGTCCTATAGTCTCCTTCTCTTTACCCTTTCCACATTGAAGGCATATGCATTCATATATACTACCATACACTATATATACTACTCATCATCAACCTATACGTTTTATGTAAGACATGTAAGGGTGCCGAGTGCAGTAGTGGTGAGGTAATAAAATTATAATAGACTTCTATTGCATTAACGGTCTCAGTTAACATGGGCGACTATACTGTCTATAATATCGTCAAAGAAGATGTATAATGGAATCTTCAATTTAGCACGTTTAAATTTTTCTACTTCGTTAAATGAATATATCCGCCGGTGTCTTTTTAGATTTACAGTACTTTTAACGACAGACTTGAAATCCTATAAGCAAGTGCCCTATTTGAAAGATACCAATACGTTATACGTTCAATCCCAGTTGCTTACATTGCCCAATTTTTCCGAAAACCATAGGTAAAAAAAAATGACACAAAAAGTTGAACGTGTAGATTAGTTAGGAACAGCAAAACATGAGCTATCATTTGTATCACAGACTAAAAATTAAAAACGACGTTTGTTGCCGAAAGCGTGAGACGATTAAAAAGACGATCGGGTGTGTCATTTTAAAGCTCATTCAATTGATTCAATCATACATAGGTTATAAAATTGTTACTATTGCTAGTCTTGTGCATAGTGCATGCTGAAATGCTGATGTTGTAGATAATTAAAATGCTATAGGAAAAACACAATAAGAATTGAGAGTTGACGATGCATTCATGATTTTGATATGAAAGTTTTAGCATATATTGCATTGGAAGTATTGGATTTTGGAGATGTTCAGTTCGAGGAAATATGTAGACTTAAAAGAAGGGCGGATAGGGGAGGAGCGGAGACGATGATAAAATAAATACTTATAAAGAAATTCAGCTGAAGTCGAAAGGGTTCATGATCAAATTACCCTTTTGTGATCTTTGATCTTATTCTGATTCAGTTTGGATAGAAGATGATGTGCTTACGTATATAGCTCCTTCTCCACTTCCACAGAACATGCCCCCTTCACCTTTCAAAAATCCAATTTAAATTACATACTATCTCATGAAAGTCTGCTCCTCCAGTAGTACATACCACACATTAGGGGCTTCTTCCTTTTGTTTTATATAATAATGTATATAGGAGTTACATCATAGTACATGTACATATATACAGAAGAGTGTAAGTAGCATTCAGGCAAAGAAAGACAAACAGAGGCAACCAAAAACAAACCACATTATTATTAGGAAGGAGACGACCCCTTGGCCCCATGCATTGATCTTCTTTTCTTTACTCTGTTTGAATACTCTCTTTTCTAGCCGGCGAAAGTATGAAACACATAGAAGCAGTAAACATAGACCTGACTTGATACATTTACGACTGAAAAGTACTCAGAGCAGTACACTCGGGTAATGCTACAAAATCTTCTAATGAAATTATTATTGAAAGGCTTTTCTCAAGGAAAAACGTTTCCTGTATTCCTGTTACATCTCTTTTCGACTTTCGGACAGACTGATCCAACTTTCTTTTTCATATCCAATTCAGCTTCACGTTCGTCTGGTTTGTTTGTTGTTGGCAGATATGCTTGTTAAATTGTTCGGATACTTACACAATAAAATGTATTCAATTAGGATACGATGTTACTAATCTTCGCTTCATAAATCCACTTCGATGTAACTCTCTAGCTCTAGCTCTTTTCAGCATGCGAAACACATTCAAGTAGGTAGTTCTAAGTAAATGCATTTCAGCCAATTTAAGAAAATGTCGGGCTGGCCCAAAATATGAACTTCTGCGAAAACTACTACAATGGATATTTGAATGCTCTTTGCTGTTCAATCCCAACGAAAGTGTTTTTCTTTGTTTTAAGGAAGATCCATTCTTAGTTGTTACTTTGTATGTAACTCTGCTTTTGAAGTCCACTTGTCTATATAGGCATAGTTATCATAACACACTGTGATCGCTGTTTATTCACATTTTTGATAATCAAGCTTGAGTCCATAGATATCACTACTAAACCATGAAGTTTCATAATACACCAAGTTATATTTACATACACTTACTTTCTTCTGGTGAAAATAAATACCCAGCTTCCCTACCCGACATCAAAGCATAAAGTTTGAATTTATTAGCTTTGCTTTGATCCCCTTTTGTTTCCCTGCATCATAATATAGCAAAACACCAACCTAACAGAGTAACTCTTCATATTATACAAACGTACACATTTGCCATAGGCATTCAAATTGCTACAGCTATAAAACAAATCTGTTAGTTTGCTTTGTGTTCAAGTAGCTCCTACAGCTAGAATTAAATACAGTAGAAAGAAACTGAAAACAAGCAATTAAAAGTTGTAACTGCTGCTGCTGTCCCTACCGGCACTGCTAGTTTTCCATTCACTTATGTTGCTCCTGCGAGAGTTGTTCCTTTCTTCCTATTTTTATTTTGAATCTCTATCACTCTCATATATACTTTTCCAAAAGCATTATGTTAAACGCTTTTGATAATCCGTAACTTTTAGTTTGTAAGGATTTAATTCTCAAAGAACCCTCATAATAGGCTCACACAATCATTAGAGTACTACATCAATGATCCAAATTTTTCAAATCCTTCATGGCTACACAAAATACAAAGAAAATCTTCTAGCATTAATAAAATAAACTTGAGTACTTGTTAGAGCAGTAAGTAAACCCAACTCAACTAGTTTTGGATAGGACTGAGTTGAAACATTTTGTAAAATTGGGTCTTGATGAATTGGAAGCTAGATAACGTTCTTCTTCTAATTTCTCTATATAACACCAAGAAGTTTTCGTATATGTTACATTTTATAGTGTCAAAAGTGGCAATGCATCGCTTTTGTTAATTGAATGGCGAGCAATTTTATCGACGGATAGCCTTTCAAACCGGATAGATGCATGAAAGATCTGCGATAAGCATAATATGGAGTAGCTACTCAATCACGAATGTCAAGTGCCAATTAAAAGTATCAAGAGTTTTGTTGTTGGCGAGTTCTGTGATCTTTTTATGACATTTTTATCTTTAAAATTAGTCATGATAACGTCATTCTGAAAGTTAATTCCAATTTCAGTAACTTACAATTAGATTTGTTTAGTGGGACTTTGGGAAGCCAGGAAAGTACTTATAGGTGGTTGGTAGAGATTATTGTTTAGTTTAAGCAAAGTCTTTTGAGTTCTGTTGTTTTTTCAGTTTCGTGAGGGAGAGTTTTGACTAATAAGTCTTTGGAATCACAATGGGGAAATTTATGGTAGTTATTAGCGTTCTGTTAGGATCCGTTGTTGTTGAGGGGGCTCAACGCTTGCGTAAGTAAACTTTCCAAGAATTCTATTATCTTTCATAATCTATAATGAGCTGACATAAAATAGTGGATCGGAGACAGGCCACCTACCTGGTAGTCCTTTGAACAATTGAATTTGGAGGACGCATTTCAAAGAAAGCCTAAATAAACTCTAACGATTTCGTCGAACCTTTGATTTGTTTAGAAACATACAATGTGGAAACATCAAAGATCACAGTATCAGGTATCAGTTCAGGAGGGGCTTTGGCAACCATCTTCCATTTTGCTCATTCCAGTGAAGTTTCAGGATGCGGAATCTTTGCCTCAGGTGAGCAGACAAGCAGCAAAGGAGTGGTTATAGCTATTTCTATGTTGATGCTAGTTAATATTAGAATGAAACTATATTGTGACATATATATATATATATTATGTATATATGTGTTGCATATATACATGCCTTCAATTACCATTGTTATAGCATTGAATGCAATTACTGGAAACTGCTCTAAAAATGATGAAATGAAAGTTTCGTGGAAGTAGTTCTTTTAAAAAAAGATGATTTTAAAACTGTCTAGTTCCATACATGTGTGGATTTGGAGGACTTGCTGCAGCGACGACTTGCATGACTACACCCAACTTGGTCAATGTCCCATTCCTCATTTCCGAGGCAAACTCTCTTGCTCTTACTGGAAAAATTGATTCAACAGGGAACATCAGAGGCAGCAACGTTTTTATTTTCCATGGCACACAAGATACAGTTGTCAGACCAGGTATTTCTTTTAACTGTGTTTATGCGCACAACATATGTAGTTATACTTTCTATATTCCATGATGTGTGATACAACGATTTCCAATGATACCTTTATTACACAGCATCGGGAGGAAATGTGGAAGAAATGTATAGACACTACGGGGCTAATATAGAAACGAAATTCGACCTTGGAGCTCACCACGGTCAGGTACATACCTTTATCTCTTAATTAATTGTTACAACTTCACGCATAACACGTACAAGCCAAATATAGCAATTTGTAGAGGCCAGGTGTGATCTGTCACGATCTGTGAGAACCAATTAGGTATTTTTTCCAATGATGATTTCTCTTGCGTTCAAATTCCTAAGTGTGTATACTATGTGTGTACAATGACCAGTCAATACTGAATATTAAAAGATACTCTTAATATAGATCCACAATTAGTCCTCACAGCCATTGCGTAATCAACAAGTTGAGATATTTATTGATTTTTCTATCTAAACAATTTGCTACTTATTCGTACCAAACGAATTTAACTCTGCTTAAAAATCTTAGTCTATAATTAACTTCGTGGAATGGTAATTGTTGCAGCCAACGGACAATTATGGTGCTGCATGCGGTTCCTCTTCCGCCAATAACCAATACATCAACAATTGTGGCTACAAAGGGGCCTTTGAAATGCTCAACTCCTTGTATGGCAAGACATTGAGTCGCCCCAGCTCCAGCACGAGACCAAATGGTGACTTCATTGAATTCGACCAGTCAGAATTTTTTAACTTCCACCCAAGTTTGTCCAGTATGGCCAATTCCGGTTATGTGTACGTTCCTTCCGGTTGTCGGAGTGGAGTCTCACGGTGTCGACTTCACATTGCTTTCCATGGCTGTGCTCAAAACGCGTAAGACATCTACTAACTCTATTAGGCTACTTTCAGAAGATGTAATCTAAGAAACATTGGATATTATGTAAAGTGATTTTTTCCTGTTCATCCCGAATCTCATTGGAATTATGAGAGACAAAAAAGGAGGAGGGTTTAGGAATGTGCTCTGAACATGGCGCTTTTGATTTTAATAATGGTAATATATTTAAAGCTATGTAGGCTAAGATAGTTTGGGAGCTATAGAATTATGAGATCCGATTTTATGGATAGTTTTTGTATTTCTAAACGCAAAAGGCTGTTGTAGGGAGTAGACTTATAAACGGCAACTATCTGTACATAAAATAAGCAGTTAAGTCACTTGGCCAAGTCAACTCTGGCAAATATAGTAACAAGTGAAGCAACGAGGCTATAAAGTTTGGCCCGAAGTGATGATAACGAAGAAAGTCAAATCACCGCCTACTCATCCCCATCCGCCACAAAAAGTTAATTTCTCCTTCAGTGTCTCTGTATCCAGTTAATACGGACAAAAACAAGAAGCCTAAAAAGAAATGGTTACTAGCCGAGTAAATCCACTTGCACTGGTTGCTTGTCTCTTAGTATTCCCACTTTGCAATCCCTTTCCTCTTTTGGCAATTTAGAGTTTTGATGGCCGACTGGAATTTCTTTTCATAAACTCTCACAAGCTAACTGCTTTCTCTCCTCCGTCCATAATAAGTCTTTATAAAAGGATATGCATTATATATATACATAAATATATCACAGAAATGTGGATTTATATATTTCAGTGGAGATATGAAATGGAATCTATTCTGCATATAAAAAGGAACAATGTCGTCCTCATACTAAAATAAGTTAAATCTTAATACCATTGCATAATGGGATCTAACGGCAAGTATTTTGTTGCTTATTCTTCACGGAAGGACATAAATATGTAGAGCGTTGGATGTGAAAGATGCAGATTACGTTACTCATTCAATTTATCCAGTTATGTCATGTCTCTATATGTCTTGTGTAATTTTATATACATTATTATTATCTCGACTGGATATACAGAGAGAGAGAGAGGTTAGAGTCAAAAGGAGAACTGTCAGCAATTCAGCTCAGATATTATAGTCGGCCTGAATTCTTGTGAGGTAGAAGATGAGCAGGGGAGATATGCATGCAGTTGGCGTAGTAAGGACGTTGACTATGGCGTAAGGAAAGGAGAAAGCAAGCCGAAGACGACTCTGGTTGTTAGTCATTTGGCCATTAATAAGTTGTAGTACTCGGAAATGTGCTCTTCATGGAATATGCAGAGCAGTCAAGTAGTGCTAACAAGAACTTCTAATGTCTTCTCTCCTTTCTCTCAGTTCAGTCGTCTCGAGGCAACTTTGTATTATGCACTATTATCTATTGTGCAATAAGAAAGAAGACTAACTAACTACCCACTTCTTCTTTCTAACTACTAATGTAATGTAAAGCAATGTAATGAAACAAGAACCTCATGAAAGGTTTCCGCCTAGCTCCAATTAACTATCCTTATAAACATCTTACTCCCATTTTTACATCACTCACTCCCAACTTCCACTCTTCCATTCTTCTCTACACTTTCCAATTATTCAAATAATGGGACGGAGCTTTGCTTTTTTAGTACCTAGCCCTACTCCGACCATACATACATTACAACCTATTCAAATCTTAAAGCTAATAGCTCTACTTCATGAGTCCACCAACGCAAAAGAATGGCGTAATATTTTAAATTCTTAAAAAAAAGGACAACAAAATTACATAATCAAGTTGACAAAATTTATAATTGTAGAAATAGAAATGGTATACCTATATGTATATACCTACGGAAATGATAACCAAGGAGCACACAGTGTAAGTCAACCAACCGCATGAAATAAATAAATTACCAAGGAGCACACAGTGTAAGTCAACCAACCGCATGAAATAAATAAATTACCAAGGGGGGTATATAAACTATATAGTCGATATATAATAATATAGTATAAAATTATAAAAGATTAACTATATATTAATTATATATTTGTATAAAATAACTAAATATGACGACTTTACCCCCTTGCTACCTATTACTATCAGAGATATAATTAACTAAGTCTAATCACGACCATTATAAAATATAACTGAAACTAAAGCAGCAATGACACAACCCCCAAAGTCTTGATGTTATTCTGACTTTACTACACATAAAAAATCGGGCAGATAATGTTGATAGGCATACAAAAGTAACTTATGACGCGACTGTCCCCATGTAAATGTGATTTCGTCTTTTCAAGCCAAAAAAGTAGCCAACCAAACTGTTTTTGATGTCTGTCCCCGGCATACTAACTTCTAGATAAACATTAATATGCTGGAAAAGGTATATGAAAAAGTTGTGATATTTATTTGTAAAAAGACAAAACAATTATATGATGAAAGTTGTGTGACACGTTACTTTTGTACACTCTTGTACAGAGTACCGATGTATTTAAGTTGTTCCTGGTGAGTAAAAGTAAAAATCCCTATTGTTGTGAAGCAATGAAAGTAGGTATTGAGGTTATGGATGTGTAAGAAAGAGCGCGTAGTCCTATAGAGAAGAAGGGTGTGCTGTGGGAGTTTATTTCCTTGTGTATAAAGTGTAGTAGCAAGGAAGGGCTGGGTTGTTGTGGGGCAGGGATTTATGAGTGATATTGATGTTTGGTTTGTTGGACTTTGGACAATAATAGAGGTACGGTTGGGGATGTTTTCGCGACAAAGACTGGTTACATGGAAGCAGCGGAGCTGAATAATATCATCGTCCTATTTCCACAAACTACAGTAATCGGGGCGAATCCTCAGGGATGTTGGGATTGGTTCGGATATCTTAATGCATATTTCCGTAAGTGAAAGTTGACGCATTCCATCGGCTTTCTCCTGCTCTACCTTCTGGCTGCTCCCTCCGCCCGCCTATTATCAGGCACAGTCCTTACCTTTCTCTTCCGCTGCTCCTGCCAGCAACCCGTCGGGCTATGCACATCTTTGCATTGGAATTCCACTCGGCCGAGGCACGTTCCCTGCTCCAGTCACTGCATGTTGACTGACTATGTATGTGTGCGATGTAGTGCTGTGGAAATGTCTTGCTTGTTGTCTCCTCCGTACGTAAATGTGGCAGGGAGGGAGAGTGGCCGTTTACGTGGCTTGGCTATATTACAGCAGCAAAGCTCTTTGCTCCGTTACTCTTTTGCTTTTGTCGAGAAAAATTCAAATCAAATGGAAGAAGCGAGAGACGAACAATGAAAAAGATTCTCAAAGCCAAAAAAGTCGTAGACGGATTTCTCTTTGGCTTGGCTGGATCTGCTGTTTGGCTTGTAGATAATGTGGCTCTTTCTATGCTACAGAGATTTTCCCTATTTCATATGCCAATCGTTATGTAATGCAACAAAATGTGTAGCACACACACATACAGACACCAAGCGCTAGCTCCTTGGCTATTCTATCGTACTGAAGGTAAGCCAAAGTATTCTTTTACAAAGTAATGTATTACTACTTAGCTTATAGCACTTAGACGTACGTCTAGGGCTCTATAAAATATGATTGCATTATGCTCACTACTATAATATCTCTGCATCTTCTTCCTACTCCTTCTATCTGTGCTACAAGTGTATGTAGTGTTTATGGTTTACCTTTGGCAGAAGAGCCGAGCGAGGCATGGGCTGCGTTGGATGGAAGTCCTTTCTGTTTGGTTGACGCCGTAGGCCATTGACTTGGCATGACGTATTTATCAATTCTATATGCTATTGTTGGCGTGGGGAAGAGTACAAAGCATTCATACGATAAAATAGAGAAACAGCACCAGGAAAAATGTCGAGAACACTCTTTAAAACGGGACAGGGAAGGAGCTCGTTGCTTCGTTTACCTCGCTGAGGTCTTTTAGCTCCAGCTAAGCCCATAAGTAAGCAGCTAACGCGAATCCAAAGCCAACGACGAAGAAAAAAGAAAAAATCCCAACCTGCTTTCCCTCCGCATTGCATTGCATTGTAAAGCAGGCCTAAGCTAACGATAAGCAAAGTAAAGCCAAGCAAAGCAAAGTAAAAGTGCACACATTTCAGCCGGAAAAGAATATTCTCTATATCTTTATCATAGCTAAATGCTCCACTATAACTCACCGGGAAATTCTACTACTGTCCTTGCTTTTCTATTCTGGGCTCTTTCTCTCTCTTGCCCCTGAGTCTACTTTCACTCCTTGAGTAAAAAGGCAGGCGACTAGACAGAGTACAATAAGGGAAGTCAAGTCAAGCCAAAGAAAGCAAAGCCTGGCTAAATGAAAGATGAAATCCAAGTTGTGTACATTGTAATATCTGTTTAATATGTAGAGAGAGCACTCACCCATATCATATATATGATATGTGCTCCGTATAGGACGATTGCTTCTTGCATTATGAAAAAGTAGCAGGAGATTCCTGTGCCATGTGTGCTTATATTTATACGGAGGACGAGCCAAGTCAGTAGTTGAGTAGTACATTATTATTATGGGCGTAGTAGGAACTTACCTTCCCATTTTTGCTGTACAGAAGAGATGCACTTATCCTCTTATCTTATGGCATCCCTTACACTTACACCACACAGCAATTCCTAATAACGACTTTCCCCGTGAAAGCAACTTATGTACTTAATATGCGATACACTACAAGTTAAACCATAACAGAGACAATAATATGCCAACCAGGTAGCTATCTACATATCTTAATACCTGTTCTCCCATTATAGAAATCCTCCCACCGCTATATCACATTCATCTCTATATATGGAATTCATTGTGGGAGACACAGTAGCTATAGCTTGTCCTTGGCTTGTGTATCTTACAAGTTTTCTCCTCTATATAGCCGTGTATGTGATATTTGTGCATGTAGTGCCCGTATTATTAGGAAGAGGTGATTTTCTATACCAAGAATAGAGGAGCGTATAAAAGAGAGGCAGGCAGGGACTGAAGCCAAGAGAGCTGATAGCTTTGGGAAAGGAAATTCCTTTAACTGCAGCTTCCATAATGTGCAATATTTCCACCTCACTTCACATCTGAATAAATATAAAGGAGGACCCAGGCTTAGTCCTCTGCCTAATATGTACCACTTTTACATTTGTAGTCTTCGGGCGGAGTGAGGAGAGCTACAGTCACACCACACGGCACAGCACCACATCTTCCTATCATATCCCAGTCAAATAAAGTCAAGCCAACCAAAAGCTGGCCATATACAGTCACAGGGAAAGGAGTGAAAGGAGGAAGCAAAAGAAAAAGTGTATTTGTTATATCTCCATTACCTGTGCACTTATACGTCCTTAGATCCATCATAATAATGCTATGCAGATGCAATAGCTACACATTAGACATAGGCACTCACTCCCTACATACACGACTTAGACACACATAACATGGCATCGTAGAATGTCTATAGGCACTTGTAGTGATGTAGTACGATTCAATTTATATGCTCACAAGTGCTCTTCTATCTTTTTTACTTAAACTCATATCATATCATATTATCATATACAGTCCCCCTCTGTACACAGAGATATCCTTCCCATAGAGAAATATCAGACGTTCTCAGCATGTTTTAAAAAACATGTTACCACATGTATTTATGGAACGCTTTTTTGTATTTAAATACATGTACAAATGCACATTGTAAAACTTGCAAATACTAGGACCAAAATAAATGACTTGCAAAAATTGAAAAAAAACTTTTACCCCACTGCAGTAACAGAACCCAGCCCTGCGGCTTTTATTACCAACTCCCCTTCTAACTGCGCCACCAAAAATTATGGAGTGTGCCTTTAAAGAAAATCCTTCCGTGTCACCAGCGAGGTGACCGAAAAAATTCGCCTGGAAATTTTTTTGTAATTGACACTTTGTTCATATTTTCGCTTCGAGTTATTTCAAAACATTCTCAGTTGCGAGGGTGCAGCTTTTCGGAAGCGAAGCGAACAGCATTTTTTTTAATCGCGCACTAGTTATTTTCAGTAATTACAAAACGAAAAGTTGCCTAAAAATCTAAGGTCAAGTTATGGTCGTTTCTTATAAACTTGTTTTCTCAGGTTTTATTCCACAAGTTTACACATGTGAAATTAAACCTAAAGTTTTCCCCAGTGGCTACTTGCAGTATAGCTAAGGATGTGTTATTATTCACATGTATATGTACTGCATATTGGTATTTACATGTGAAAATAAACAAATTTTCTCAATTTAGTATTTACATGTATTAAAATACATGTTAAAAACTTTCAGAATTTCGTATAGGTACTAATTATAGTGTTAAAAATTGTTTACAAATGTGATTATGAACTTATGACCATAGTCTTAACATGTATTTTAGAACTCATTTTTCTCTATGGGCTTGGTCCTCGAATCAGCTAGCAACAACTAAAGCATAACCCAACCAAGCCACTGCCACCCTCAATGCCTCAACTCAATCTCCTCGAAACTCGACATATTCACGCACAGGGTGATATGATGCTCTCATTCCGCACATCTACTCCTCAACATTCTTCATCTCGTTATCTGCATACCTTTATACCTTTCCCTCAATTACTACCTCAATAGAATTTGGCTAAAAAATTCCTATAATTTATAATATGATGATTAATAATTGAGGATCTACATTAAGAACTGCTATTGGTAAACATAGCTGTATCCATAATTAAATTGGGACTTAAGTTTAACAGGTAACTTATTAGAAGATGCGCATCGTAGTAAATAATTGTGGAAATTGAGGTAGATAGAGTAATTTTGAGCAATTATTATCTATGGTTTATAATAGGAAAGTAGGGTGATAGTGTGGATATAGACACTGTAAATGTATGCAAATTAAGTAATCGATTAGTGTTGAGTGAGTAAGGAATGGAGAAAAGTGTTGGTGGAGGTTGGAAAGGAAGGAGCAAGGTGT
The DNA here is from genome assembly GCA_009936455.2 of Tomocerus minor. Lineage (NCBI taxonomy): Eukaryota > Metazoa > Arthropoda > Collembola > Entomobryomorpha > Tomoceridae > Tomocerus > Tomocerus minor. Next base: position 18,636 of record JAAAYG020004794.1, read on the forward strand.
ATTTCATTGGACCCTGTAAAAAAGATGACGTTGGAAAGAAAAGCATTTAGGGCTAAACGACATTGTGAAGAGCGAAGATAATAGAGGAGGAGTAGGCGAGTGAGTAGCACAAAACATTTCGACTGATTTTGATTCGGCATGGCCCTGGAACTGTGAGAGCGTCAAGTCAACGTCAACGACTCTTTTCATATTTCTCTCGCTCATTTCACTCAACTGCTTTGCCCACATATCCCCCTTTTCTTCCCTTGTCTCGCATTCCATCAGTAAATACCCAGCTTAGTAACTTAGCTCTGTTTGCTAACATGCAGACAGACTGATGGCACTTGCCTCTGTCCCCGGCCCTCCATTGGCTCCCACTTCCTTCTAATGCTATCTGAATAAGTGCGCAGTACTTATTCCTCAGTCCTCTTTGCATATCTATTAGTGAGTCCTTTCTTAGCCATCGCTTATCCGCCCCTCCCCACCGCCTATCTACGGCTATTTATTCCTATATAGATCATCTCGTTCACTTTGCCATTATTGAAATTCTTTTTTTGTGTCTTCTCTGGGAAAAACAGCGACGAAGGAAGGGAACCAGGTTTTGGCCACGTACCGCATGATGAACCGCATCACGAGAGGCTGATTGGGACTTTGACTGGGGAAATTAGACAAAAAACTGTTATGCAACACATTCGACGACTCTCATCCTCACTCCTCTTCCTAAAAAAGGCGGAAAAGCATCTCTTCTCTCTTTTTTACTCAATTCGCTCCCCATTTTACTTGACTTACTACATACAGCTGGCTACCTATCAACTATATAAGGATCCCTTATAATCCAGCATGGATCCTCAACACATGTCCTTTGTATAGAGTGTAATATAAGACTAATCTCCCGAAGAAAAGAGATCTTCTTTCTGTTTGACTAATAAAATCCAACGCCAAGAGAAAGCAGAGCTCGTATCGTAACCCGTACATCACTAAGCTCACAGCGCTTCTTTACTACATTAAATTACATTACAAATAAAAGAAACTGGGGGAAGAAATAGAGAATCCGATCCTGAGCCAAAAAATTCCTACTTATCTCATTTGCAGATATATTAGTAAGTATTATTCTAGTGCCTATTACCAAATGTATATATATATTTAGTGTACATATACAATCTCTCCAGTGCCTACATATAAAAAAATAATGGAATGTCTCTATGTGTTACATATAGGTAGTTTCGGCTATGTAAACTGTTGAGACGGAATTACTTTCATGTAGCTAGCTAGCTCTGTAGCTTCTTCTCTCTCGCTCTCTCTATGTTAAATAAAAGGATTGCTATTATATTCTATACTTTGTGTAGGTATAATTCTATTAATTCAACGAAGCATTCCATTCCATTGCCCTCCGTTTCCTTTTCTGGCTTGTGGTGAAATGGAAATTAAAGGAAACCTTTGGAGAAAAAGAAAATTTGGTGAATTGAGTTGAGACTTGACGTTTCGCTACTGTTCTTGTCTCTCTCTCTCCGTCTCCTGCCAAAAATTACATTGCATTAATGTTACTTCTCTCCTCACCATTATCATCTTGCCTATGTGTGGATAGATAGATAGTTGGCGAGAACACGGAGGGAAATTGGATAGAAAAATTTACTTACCTAGTTACAGGGCTCACTATACGATCACAATCTGCGTCGTCACAATGAAAATGCACGTCCTATCCCCTTTTACAAGGAATTAGAATAGAAGGATGATGATTCTTCTAAATTCACTCCATCCAAACACTAGGAGCGAAGGAAAAAGTATTTAATGTAGCGATACAGATTCACAATATCTATATACTAAAGCGTTTATTTTATATCCTTAACTGAATTGAACTGTGTGAAAAATTGGGAGTTGGGCTAAGAAGAGCATCCTCTTCCTTTTAGACTCTCATATAAATATAATGTGTGAGCTGATATATGATTATTCTATGAGTTTAGAAGAGTGCCATGCAATAGTAGGGACATTGTGTTCTGGAGGAGTGGGATGAGATGGGAAAGATGAAAGAAAGAGGGACTAGAAATGTGTTTCCACTAGATTGGGGAGAATAAGTCGTTGAGCTGAGAATTGTGATTTGATTTGATTTCTTGTGATGTGATGTAAGCTAGAGTTAGTGGATGAGAGGAAAGTATCCTCTAATGTAAACCAATGCAATGTGATTTAATGTAAAAGGAAGAAAGAAAGAAAGAAAATAAGAACGTGAGGAATCTCAAGTCAACCCACTGTCACCGCACATAAATATACACAGATAAAGCCAGCCAGCCAACGACGATCCTTCAAGCACAATAAGCACACTATAGCCGTATTATTACATTAGGACTCCTTATAGCATCTTCATCCATCCATCCAGCTCTGTTTTGCATTTCAGACATCACTTACTAATACGGCAGCCCACACTTACACAGGACAGTGTACAAGGAGGAGAACTATGTATAGCTCTGTATGGAAAAGAATGTGTCGACTTTCTTTTGACTCTCATCTCCGTCGAGCAATATTGTGTTGATGGCTCTGTCAGTGTGCATCTTCTAAATATATTGATAGGAGACGGAGAGAGGAGCTTCTGAGAATAAATGATAGCAAATGAATGAGAGGGAAATGAATGGCATTATTCAATGCAAACCGAGTGTGAGTAAAAAGGATGTAGAAGAGAATATCCCAAGTTGGAGACTATGAATGCCTGACGCACAAAGGGAAAGCCCAGCCAAGCTACGTACTTAAATCTTACACTTACAATTGCGAATAGCTTAAAGAAACGAATTTTGATTCCCTATTCATTTACTTACGTCCCTTTCTATTCAACGTCAGCCTTAACTTGCAAATCTTGAAGCTATTTCTTCAGCTAAGCGACGCTTCTTGTTCACCATTACCCTCCGCTCACTGAAATTAAATAATAGTACACTCAAGGCTCAACTGCAGGGCCTATGCACATAGTTATATGTCATATCATCCTTTGTCCTGAGGTGCTAATATTAGTAATTGCTCCAGTTTAATTGAGTTGTTTCACTTAATATTTCTCTGAATCACAAGTCCTTGTTCTGTCACTAAGTTAGGGCTGTTAGGGTACTTAAGCAATTCTCTGACGCACAATCAGACAAAAGTGATTCTTAGAATTAATCAACTGCATTGTATTTTATTATCTATCTCAGAACCTTCCTATTATGGCGCTAGAATCCTAAATTCTAGGTTTTCTTCACAGGATCATCGATTTTTACTTTTTATTGTACAATGTTTAGACATAAGGGAGTTATTTATAGCAATAGCAATCTATTATTAACAAGACAATCATCATTAAGTAATGATCACAATTTAATTACTATTGAGTTTAAATTAGCACCAGAGTATTACATAAACATGCATATGTCAAACAAAAGTCAAGCAATTTAGGAGTGCATTGAGAATTCGGCTTGTAAGTGTAACAAATTTTAATGTGAATTTCACCCGTAATGACAATGACATAGCATTTGAAAGTGTTTGAGTTGTAAATAGTGTCTTACGTGTCAATGTTTAAAGTTTATGATAACAATAATATGGCATCTGTTAAAAGAAAAGAAGTGAGAGTAGTTGGAAGATATTAAAAAGTTGTAAAGGAAAGAAAAGATTTGTGTAGGTTGTGCTGTGCGTGGAAGGAAGGGGTAATCTAGATAGGAAAGATAGGATTAGATTCATCTTCGCATTCCGCTGCCATTCACTGGTTAGTTGAGTTTGGTTATGTAATGTTGTAGCCATAATGTTAGATTTACTATGCCTTCCCTTCCACGTTCTCCTTCATTTCATTTCACATTGAGAGAGCCAGACCAGCCCAATTCATTTTCAACTCTCTGGAGTCTTCTTTCACGTTTTTCTCTCAGCTCCACATAGCACTTCACTTTCACTCAACTCACTTTCCCCGTTTTCTTTATTTACATTTACATAATGTAGCGAGTTCCGTGTAGACTTTTGTGAGTATGAATGTCTCTGGAGTAGAATGGGAACTCCAGTGGATGCTATGTCTGTAGGTGCTATAGTATTTTTAACTTAAATCTCCGTATTACAATATTACCAGTCACTCAGAAAACATAACAGAGTCAGTCAGTTACTGAGTGCATGTGGAATCTATCTCTCATCTCATCTCTGAGAGAGATCACTAAGGTAAACTAAAGAGAGTATATTTAAAAGTGTATGAAATCATCTCACAGTGTGACTCCGTTGCTGGAAATCCTCCAGAAAGCAGAATAAAAGAAAGAAAGGGAATCCCAAAATCGAAATGCTACTCGAGACTCAAGGCGACTCATGCAAGACTTATTTATATCTATGAAATATCATTGAACCGAGATTTTGATTACGGAAATATTCTCTTTCGAGAGTGCTACACTCATTGTCTATCCCTAACAAATGTCTTTATCCTGGCTATGCATATAAACAGTATGAAAGTGTTACCCTATAGATTTTTGAATATTTAGTTGAGTTCCTTTCGCGTGAGAAAGATAGATAAGATCCGTTCTAACCTTCTAGTTAGGATAGAATGATGGTGTGGAGGACGAGAGTTGCATTTACAATAAAATAATACACACACAGTCGTCATGAAGTGAGGACGGGTGAATGCATCTGAATAACTTATGCTCTGGTGACTTGAGTTGATTTCTTGACACAACTGGGATTGGTTGGACTACTTACATAAATGTTCACTCAGAAAAATTAAGGAGGAGTTTAAGAAGACTCTCCCAATATTTAATCAATTTGGAAAAGTCCTATTTAAATAAAACTTAGCTCCACCCTTTTATACTTTCCATATTAATGTTTGGTTTTCGAGATGGAGGAGGATTCACATTAAAAGCCTTTTCCTGAGTGTACCACTGGATTAACTGCAGAACTGAAGTGACGAGAGAGAGAGAGACGAATGCAAAGAAAGGTGTCCTTCTCCTTTCTAACTACACTCCGTCCTCCTCGTGCTTATTCTGCGTATAGCAGATGGAAAGAGAAGGTGAGTACATTTCAAGTGTGTCGACTTGAGAGAGCTGAGTGTATGATCTGATGTTGTGTAAAGTACCCATCACCCATGTTGGTATGTGTGCATAGTCATGTGCATATAGCCATGCGATGCGTGAATTCCTTTTGCTTCCTTGCCTTCAGTTCAGATGTAATGTGAGTGAAAATCCCAATTTGCAGGATGAAGATGAGAATTCTGGATGGATGGATATAAAATGAGGACAGAGAGCCAGACAAGGACACAACTCTCGGGTTAATCAAAACTTCTACAAATAATAACAGTAGAAAGCTGATGTGAACAGCAATATTATATTTACTCCTCTAGACAATTCTAATAGACTACCACAATTCACATTCATCACATCCTTCGTCTTTCTAATCTCCACAATTCCTAGGCCATACCTGCTGCATCCTCAACTCATCTCTAGCCTCATTTTCCCAACCGAAGCAGCACACGCACGTCTCTCTTATGGATCACTCGTCTACGTGTTTGTTTTACAATCAGAAGAAATGTTTTTGCTCAACCTACCTATTCAGTTTCCTTTCAAAGTTCTTAATAATTATCACTATCCGATAATTTAGCCGTATAACCTCCCAGAGAAAACTTCTCCTTCCAGACAAAACTTATTTTCCCTAATAAATACAACGTATGCGCCTTTCTTTTCCTCCCTCATGAATCACATCTCAACAAAATGACATTTGCAGTTTTGTGTAAGGAATAAATATGTCATCTGACTGGTGACTCGATTGTCTCTTACATAACTACAATGCAATCAAAAATTTACGTAAATATCCTAATAATGAAGCCCTCACAGTCACAGTCCTAGCACGAAATGATATCTTTGATGATTAAAAAGGAAAAGCTGCTTTGTGACTGAAAAGAGTGGTTTAATGATGAAATAGTCTAGACTGACATGCGTTTCAGAAGGAGCAAACTATGAGAATACACACTTTCTGTATGAAGTTGAATAAATACAGTCGGTTAGTTTAGTTCTATATAGTCAAAATTCATTTATGTATATTAGTGAATAAAGTGAATAATGTATATAGGTAGCTATTATTTCTGTTCTCACTTAAATTTCACAATAAATCTAGGAGACATTGTTAGTTGGGAATTAGTGTGTGCCTCCGTAGATAGGGAGTAGTGAGGAGGAGAGTGAAAGTTGTGAGTGTGGGAGAAAGTCGGTAATTAATTCTGGGTGAAAGTGGAGGAAAGAAGTGAAGATGAGTAAGGGAATGAGTGAATTGATGGAAGGAAGTCTGCGGAGCGGAGAGAGTAGAGCACCCGACTATAAACTCCACTCAAGAGAACAAATCACTTTAACTCCTTGCCGTCCTCCAAAGAAAAGACAAAGAGAGTGAGCTCCATCAAATCAAATCCCCCGACCACTAACTACACACTACAGAACTCAATACTTTTATGCTCCTAGCCCTCCTCACTAACTACTAATTTACATTAGGTCACATCACTCTTCTCAACACCCATCATGGCTCCACTATTCCCCATTCAGTCATTCCCCTATAACTACTACCTGCAAATGCTATTTATTCACTCCAATCGCCAATTCTCTACCTCTATTCTCTATGTAGCCATTTCACTTTTAATCTTCTTGATCTTGCTTGCAAATCATCACATCAAGGATTTATCTTCACGTATTGTACGTATGCACACTACTGTGGAAACCTGCACCGAGTAGATATTCCATCTCTACTATATATATTTCAAATCCTCAGTCAAAGAACGTAGTTTAGCTTTCGTCATCAATTCAACGAATCAGACACATCCATTGTGAAATGACTATTTAATTTTCCTAGAATCTAATTATTGGTTTTAGCATTGGACTAAGTCGAATTTCCAGGTTTAAAAGATGAGGTTCACAAAAGTAGAAAGATACCTTCGATTTTGAACCGTTGTGCCATAGAGAAAACTACATTATACAAGCATAATTAATAAATTCCTTTTAAATTGTTTGCAATTATTTATATTTACTTGGGTGAGTGATACCAAACGATACACCAGGCCAAAATATTAATGAGGTGACCGAAAATAAACCGAAACGCCCAGCTATGGGAGAAGTAAACAGTTATGGTATAGGTTTATTAATCCGTGCATCAAGATTACAATAGGATTAGATTATATAAATGCTTAGTAGACATCAAAGAAAATGGCATTAGTGATAAAATGTACATTAAATATTGTCATTAGTAGATTAATATGCATGCAATAAATAGATGACATATCTGATATTGTTTGTAAATGCATGGATTTACTGAAGTCGTGGTTAGATTACATTTTCTAATCAATGGCTAAAAGTTAAGTATTATGATAGGAAACATTAGTGAGTATTGAATATGAATGTTAATTTAATCTACAGTTTTTAAAGTCTCCAATAATGTTTGATATTAGCGGAAGCTTTTTCTGCAATCATGTAAACTGTCGCTTGTAAATTGGTGTTGACAATCACAGGGATAACTGAAGCATCGACCACTCTTAACCCTTTCGTCCCAATAACTCTGTAAATTCAGCATCATTGATATCATAATTGTGTTTTCGAAATCCTATTTAAGCTTTCCGAAATTTACCTACAAGCGGAACAAACCTAAATAGGAATTTGCCTAAAGAGGAACTTTTTAACAACCTCAATGTTGCCGTTGTTCGTGTTTGTTAATTCAATACAACCCTTGCAGTGCAGTGTACTGCTGCTTTGTTATTTATAATGTAATTAAATGCACAACAAGTGCTGTGTGTAACACTATGTAGCGTTTGTAATATGTACATACACATATAGACACTGAACACTCACAAATTGTACATAACAAAGCAGCACTACACTGTATTGCAATGGGTTGTATGGATATAACATGTACGAACAACGCAATGGCAACGTTGAGGTTGTAGATAAGTTCCGCGTTAGGTAATTTAGGTTTGTTATTCCTATTTAGGTTTGTTCCGCTTGTAGGTAAATTCCTAAAATCGTTATTTAACTCGTATAATACAACAAAATTAGTTCGTTGTAGAGTTTATTGCATGAATCAAAAAAATCATAGACAAAGTCACGGCCAAATAAAGACTTTACAAACTTTAGTTTTGATTTGCACCGGGGGCACGTTTTGTCAGATTGAGTAACGAGCTACCTGAGAACTCACTGAAATAATCCGCTTACCGTAACTTTGGATCCACAACAGCATGAGGATCTATTATATCCGAACGGCCCATAGAACAAGTGCCTGCGGGGTTATTTCCACCGGTAGCAGTATTTCTGATCTGCAAAATATAATGCGCTCGTCATTGACACCTCAACACATTCAGGAGCATGAATTTAGAATTGTTTGTGGAAGGGTCGGATTTACATAACAGTCCCAATACTTATCCGATCTGAAAGTCAAATGTTGGCAGTCCTGTAATGGAGTTCTGGAGTACGATGCACCGACCCATCTGTACACTTTCGTGTTCTCAAAAATCTCAAGGGCAGCTTTAATTGCTTTTAATTAAATAGAACAAGATAATTTTATGATCTAGTTTATTTAAACGGTTAGTTATCCTTAAAA
>JAAAYG020004805.1:0-13000 GCA_009936455.2 Tomocerus minor
TAAAACAAAAATATTTGAATTCCAAAGTAATTTTCAATTTCAAACTAGTTAGCCAACAGATATTTACAAATATATTTTCTTGCTACGGAAAAGCACAGAACGAAGGAAGAATGTAAACCATTCCTTACTATCCGTGCGAGTACGAAAATTGAAAATGTTTATGACCGGGAAGTATAAAAAACAGCCTTAGCAATCTTTAGTTATAGTTCTAACAGCTTGCTTTGTTACAGTACTACTAAAAATCGCCTTCAGGCCATCAATAGCACAATTGAATGGCACATCGCCTCGGCACGACCCACCATTTTAATCACCCTGTCTAACATTTCCCAAAAACAGCACCTAGCCATTTACCACGGGGGGAATCGAATCCCCTTTCATTATTGTTGCGAAAGAACACATTGCCATCCCTGCGCCCTGATGAGAAATGTGCACTACTGATCCAAGTGGACGGGTTGTAACGTATACACACTATCCCAGGAAAAACAGAGCAGGGAAGAAAATGTAGGTTTAGTGCGGGAAGACGGGAAACGTATGGGAAATGCATGACAACGGGCAATCCCAATGGGGTTCTGGCAGAAAATTTGAGGTAAATGGCACTAAAGTTTCCCATTAGGGTAAACTACGTTATAAACACAGCGGGTTATGTTAGGGAAATTACCCGACTCACACATGTTGATCAAAAAGGGAAAATACCAAAGGGCTCAACTGGAAAAATCCATGGGGAAAATTACCTTTTTCCCTCCACCTACTGCAGGTTTTAAATCCCAACGATTTCCGTATGGGAAAAGCTTGGGCAACACCCACGGCTGGACTGTTGCAAGCAGTGACCGCAAACAAACTGCGAAGTCTCAGATTTATATAGGCAAAACAGGAACATAAGTTTTCTTGATAATAAAGAAGTAATTAAGCATAAAATCTGCCGACATGTTAACCATAAATAAATATGACAAAAAACATAGAAACAAAAAATGAATACATTTTGAAACAATTTGATAGCGCTGATTTCGAATATGAAAAATATTTATAGGCACTATTTACCATTGCCGCGCAATAGGGGGCAGCGAACACGATCGCGATGGCCAACATTAACGAACATTACTAATATCCAGTTTATAAAAGTTTTCAATGACGCTGATTACGAATTTGAAAACCATTTAACGCCACCACATACCATTGCCGCGCGGAAGTGGATAGCGAACGTGCGTGCAATACCCAACATCAAAGAACGCCACTTATATTCCGCTTATAGAGGTTTTCAATGACGCTGATAACGAATATCGTTACCATTTATGGCCACCACATACCCTTGCCGCGCGGCAGGGGGTAGCGAACACGCGCGGAATGGCCAACATTAACGTACATTACTAATATAAAGCTTATACAAAGTTTTAATGACGCTGATTACGAATTTGAAAACCATTTACAGCCACCACATACCATTGTCGCGCGGTTGGGGGTAGCAAACACACGCGCAATTGGCAACATTGACGAACATTACTAATATCCAGCTTATAAAGGTTTTCAATGGCGCTGATTACGAATTTGAAAACCATTTACGGCCACCACATACCATTGTCACGCGGTAGGGTGTAGCGAACACGCGCGCAATGGCAAACATTAACGAACATTACTACTATCCAGCTTATAAGGTTTTCAATGACGCTGATTACGAATTTGATTACGCATTAGAACCATGTCTTTTTTAGATTTTAGAACATTAATTTTTGAAAATCAATTTTCACTTTTTCCAACGCACGGTGACAACTGAAACGTTGCCATTAAAACCAGTCTCTTCGAGTTACACGGACAAATGGGTAATATCAACCAAGTCCCGTCTCGTAACTAATCATTTTATTTAACACCGACAAACATCCATTATTCATCTCCTGTATTAGAAAAACTCAATCTCAATGGAAACGCCTTGAAACAACCGTTAGAGCTCTGCCTGTGAGTCTCCATGAAATTTTTCGAAAATGAAGAGTGGGGGAAAAATATTTGCCTGGCGTCACGCTTTCACGTCACACGAATATGATTTTATGGCCAATTTTGATAGTCATGATCAAAAGAGGTGGCGATAGGGGGTTTTCAAGGCTATATGTATTTTCCCTACTTATTGCGAGACCCTCAAATCATCAATTCTGTGCCAATCCTTTTTTATCTACTATCCTTGGTTAGGGCCAAGCCAGAGATTTCGCAACTAATAACATTATCTATATTCTAGACATACTCATATACACACTTTCTGCCGTTTCTAGTCTTCTAGTGTCTAGTGTCGACTAGGATATTCACCCAATTTTAAGTTAAAAGGCAAATTTACCCTCATTCGGAAGTCAAGTCAAATTTACCCTCATTCGGAAGTCAGGTCAAATTTACCCTTAATCTGAAAACAGGGCAAATTACCCCAATTCTGAAAACAGGGCAAATTAAACCTTATTGAAAAATAAGGACTTTACCCGGATTTTGAAAACGGCAAATTTACACTGATTCTGTAAACAATAAATTTACCCTTATTCTAAAATCAGTTAAAATTTAGCCGGATTCTGAAATCACGGCAAAACCCTTAATCAAAAAACAGGGCAAAACCCTGATTATGAAAACGGCAATTTTACACTGACTCTGAAAACGGCAATTTTACCCTGACTCTGAAAACGGCAATTTTACCCTGATTCTGAAAACAGGGCACATTTGCCCTGATTTTGAAAACAAGTTAATATTAGAGAGTAAATAAAAGCATAGGTATGGGTCCAATCTCAATTATTTCACTAATGTTACACAGTGCAAGGATATCTGGGAAAAAGCTTAACCAAAGAAGCTATACTTGCGAGTTCTCTATACTCTCTGCTTTTAGTTTTCCATTTAATCTACCTCGCATTAACTGTGTATAAAGGTCCTTTTTAGTGTCGGATGGATGCTGGAGAATCTTTTCGACGAACAGCCCTCAGCCTACAGCTATGTCTGTGAAGCTAGAGCAAAATTTTGTACAAAAAGAATTATGGAATACAGAGCGTAATTGTAGGTATGTCGAAAATGGGGACGGGAACTTTTTCGTTATTTCTTGATTGGATTCCCAGTTTATCAGCCTTTCAATTTGACTTCAATGACCATGATAATGTTTAAAAAAATTGGCTTCGGCATTGGCATTATTACATCTTAGTCCTCCGACAAGTTGAAATAATTTGGGTTCCTAAAGATTCTACATACCATATAACTTTTTCCAAAAAATTCATTTCCTTATGACCAGATTGTTTTATATAGTAGAAAGTTATACGCCAAAACGACGAAAGAAAATCTAGGTACACCTCCTTATCGAAACTAAAAACTATTTTTTTTAACAATGCAAGTTATTCATAAAATGGACGTACGTTAATTACATTTCATTATGTATGTATGATAATGTGTATAATAATGGAAATTTTATAAATAGAATTTTGACTGACGTACCAACTTACCAAATACACTTTGCTGAGATTATTTATTAACATTTAATCGAAACACTATTGACATATTAATATCGAATATTACAGAGTATAAGATATCATAATGTTTGCACATACAAGACAAATTACACAGAAATTTAGAATAACAAACCAATTACATTTTAGTGAGACTAATTAACATTTCCTCTTATACTAACACATTTACATATTTTTGGTAGCACATTTTGTTACATTATCAACTTAATATCATTAGCATCTCAGGATATTTTTCTATTACATAACAGACTACATACGACTTGAGTTGAAAGACGCATCACACAGTTTAGTTTACGTCACCAATTACACTTTTGTGGAACTAATCCTTTTCTCTTAACTCTAACACTTTTATTATTACTGACGAATTGCATAAATCACTTACTGCTTGGCCATATTTTGGAAACAGTTTTAACAGCTTACCTTTTCATTTTACATTTATAATACATCTTTGGAGAAAGCAAATACAACAGATGGCACAAAAATTTAGAATAACAAACCAATTACACTTTAGTGTGACTAATTATTAGATTTTCACTAACACTAATACATTTTTGGTAGCATATTTCGTTCCGTTATCACCGTATCTCATAATCTTAAAGTTTTATATTTAAAATGACACGATAAATCATACAGAAATTTAGTTTAACGCACCAATTACACTTTTGTGGGGCCAATTATATTAACTCGAACACTTTCATTATAAATTATGTATTGGATTGTAAATTGTAAGACACATTAACATTTTACCTTACTCTAACACTTTCAAGGTTATGATGATTTGTTACAACATTACAATTAGATATGAATTTAGAGATGACATTTTAGTTTCATGATCAATATTTCGCATTAGTTTACGACGTATTTTTGGAGCAGAGTAGTTAACTAGGGGAACAGATGACGAACAGATTCGACAGCCAAATCCTCATGCTTTTTCATTCGGGCATTCAACTCTACTACACGCTTCGACCACGGAGATATCATAGCCAAACGTGCGGCATTGTTGCTGGAGAATTTTAATTTTCTCCACGTTAAACTCTTTCTCAATAACGCCACAATGCGGTTGCAGACTTTCAACTTGAAGTGGACGGGATGATCTCCATCGATTATAGCCTTCAGATTTGATGACTTGAACACATATGTCGCATTGACTTTGGCCATGACCATCAAGAGCCTCGCTGGAATACGCAAAATAAATAATTAAAAATTGTCTGTTCCTTTTGTTTTCTGTAGTTAAGATGTTTTTCATTGAGAGTTTCCCATAAATGCAGTGTGATTGCTTAAAATATTATATTTCAATATCCTTTTTTGATTAAATCATTGCTTTAGCCCTAAAGCTAGAAACAAATGAGGCACTGAATTCGGAATTATTTATGCAAACAGAGCATACCATAGCATATGGCTATATAAGCAACGCAAAATAAACAAAACTAAGCAAAGTAAAAAAAAACTATGAAGTAAAAGTTACGCATATTTCGTTAATTATATTTGACGTTTCCAATGAAAAAAAGGCCACCAAAAAATGTTATATAAACGATAGTTTTTTCCAACATTTCTTGAGGGTTTGAGACATTCAGCCACGGTATCAGTTAATGACAACAGGGAAAAAAGTCACATTCTCTCATCTATCATAATCTCAATCTCAAAATTTTTGATAAAAATGAAGAGCATTGGAACTACAAATTGGTAAAACCTAATTGGAGGACATCAGTTCATGAGATATTCTAGCGCACTGTAGGCAGAACCTGGAGACGTATGAAGATTACATTGTCTACAAATATACATACAGAATAAGGCTGCACAATCAAATTGAGGATCTGTATCATTAAATTTATATTTTATATACATTTGCGGTTCAACTCGTGAAATTCTTAATTAATAATTAGGAACAAGGAATTTTCGTTGCGGTTGCTACTTACTAAATAAAGAATGATAAATGGTGATCAAGAAATTGATTTGGGTAAACTTACAGACGTAGTAGCAGGGCATGAAGTCAATGCACACGACTAGGCATCGATTCGCTCTTTCCAGTATCTTTTTGAAAAGCCGTTCAGCGTCCTGTCCAGAAGTCATCAGCTTGGGAAGATATTTGCATCCGAACAACCAGTGCATGGTGCACAAATGCATCATGTAGTGACTTGGGTACAGGATTTTTTTCTGCTTCTCGAGAAAAGTTTCTGCCTCCACCACGGAGTAATCGTCAGGGACTTTATCCAGGAAGGAATGAGGCACTCGTGTCATAGATTTGATGGTTTGCTCTATGATTTGAGCGTCCTCCATGCGATGACATTTATCACACATCCAAGGACTTTCTGTGAATTCAAGCGGCTGCATAGGAAGCATCCTTCCTTTCCTTCCCTTGGCACACTTCGGGTTCGAACAGATCATTGCTTGGAAATAGGTCCCCCCTTCAGTTCGGTCATGACATCGAGGGCACAGGCAATAAAAACGACGGTTTGCGTGAATACGAACTTGTCGTGCCACGGTTCCAAATTGCAGCTCAAAAAAGCTGTAGGCGATTGTGAAGACGTCACCAGGCTTGATGGTTTTCCGGGCAAACACTCGGATGTTCCAGTTTATGTCTCCATTCGCATCCTTACTTTTGACAAAGGAGTACTCCAAGTTCGGTGAGCACCCATTCGAAAGAAGACTAGTGTGGTAATAAACTCCGACGCCAGCATATCTGTGTGATCAGCATAAAAACAGCTAATAGATTACCGACACTAATACAATTACCAAAAATATTATATACTAACTAGTAGATCGTTGAACAGTCCTTTACTATTTTTTGCTTGCATTACCTGTAGTTTTCTATGTCGTGAACAACTAATGACTTTGAAACCACAGATATTAGTTTCATACCATGCATTTTAAAGAAAAATATATTTAGTAATTTCATTTGTCGACACCCTGATGGCTGTTAAGAGTTTCAGTCCTTACTTCACCACAACTTTTGTGGTTTCCTTATCCCAATTGCTTCTCTTGCTTGCCAAATCTTTCAGGCAAAATTGAAAACTAATTGAAATATTTGTCTCTAAAAACCATTAACCTAGAATCATAGTTTTGTTAAGAAATTGAATGTGTGGAATACATTGACTGACATGCAAATTAAAATTCATTAAAAACTTCACAAATTAAAAAAGTGTTCACTAAATTCAATATTTTAGCTTTAAAAATACTATTTTGCTTTGCAAATTAAATATTCTTAAAGCAATATCCCTGTTTTTGCAGTATCTGCTAGCATTGGCTTCATAAATCCATTCTAGATATTGGACGTTGATGTACCAACGAAGATGTAATAAATAAAATAGCCTGTGGGAATGCAATTCATAAATCTATGACAACTCTCATTCTGAATATACGAATCTTCTAAAGAAACAAAAGCTTTTGTGGTAATGACAATATCCTCTAACCATTTTGTCCCAAAAGTTTACTTTAGCATTCAGTAATTACCTACTGAAGTTAATACAGGTGGTGTAAATTTGCTGTGTACAACAAATTGACACTTAAGATGGCTGATAAATAACTGGCGATAGAAAGGAGTTGAAGCGAGAAATATTTGACAATGACGATCCGCAATTTTCACGGTAAAAACTGAATTATGGCAAGCAAAGTAAATATAGGGAGATTGCATTAGAATTAAGGGAAAAAAATATAGTGACGAAAGGAAAACTTATAGCACTTATTTAGAGTCCTTGAAAAACGGTGTCACAAACTTTCAAGAAACTATTAAAGTTCAAATCGAGTGTCAAAATTTTAGTGATCGTCTGCATCAAGAAACCCTATGCTTGAATGCTATCTAGCTTGCAACCTTGCAACTCTCCACTATGCAATGATGTTAACACAATAATAAAATTTTATATTACTAACCCTGGAGAACAGCTATCTCCTTGCGAAAATTTGAAGTTGTTGATTCTAAACAGGAACCATAATCGGGTGACTTCTTCCTTGGAGATGTTTATTTGGCACTCTTTAGCCAAAAAGTTCCAAGCAAGCATTATGTCATGGTCACAGTTATCCATGAAATCCTCATCTGTATCAGAGTAACTATGGGAAAGGTCCAGAAGCTTTTCAAAACTCTTGGGATCAACTCGTTTGCAGAAATACATCCGTAGGTAAATAAGCTTCAAAAAGTTCCTTTTGCTAGGTTTTCGACTAAGTCGGGAAAATGTTTTACACTCGTGCATGTGTTTTGCACTCTACAAATTTGATAATTTTTAAATACTTTATTAGTTTCCTTTTCATAAATAGCTAATTAAACATCCGTGGAATAAGATGCACGTAAAAATAGTAGTAGTAACTACGCTTAACAGGTTTCAATAAAGCTAGTTTTAAGTTCTATATACTCTTAATTACGCCTGTAATGTAAACCTAAAGCAAACAGCAAGTATATCAGTAATTTCCGAAATTTACTTCCGACAGGGTTTAAACTTTGAGGAAGGGTTTATATGGGCCTACCTTCTAAAAAATCTAAACCGGCCATACCCTTTACTTCGCATGGGGAGAAGATGTTGGGGCGTTTTCTTTTGAATTGAATGCAAATAATGTTTTACGCCTCGAACAAACAGAATTGGTTTACATCAAAAAAAGTATTTTTGAGTAAATTTAAAACAACTTTAAAAAAGGTCGATTTTTAATATATGCCGCCAAACATTTCAAAACGTCTATGTGTGTAATGGCTGATATTTACATGTCTAGACGTAACCCCACCATTTAAATCCATTGAAACTAATATTAGAGCGCTGGGTCCAGTCATTTTTGTGTTATTGCAAAATGAATAGGATTTTGAGGTTTCCATTAAAATGGCGGCCTAAGTTTCAAATAAAAAATTCAAACTTCCAATTGGAGATGTAATATGTAGCTAAGATTTATTTAAAACCTGTTTGAAAATTCTCGGTTAAGTAGTTTGGCAACAATAAGCGTCGAAAATCCGCAATAACTTCCCCCAACGTGGAATAAAGGGTAGCCCCATTTTATATTTTTAGCTCGCCCTTGGGGAGCTTACGGAATCGCACATTCTGTCCGTACGTCCGTTAGCACGATAACTGTCGAAGGCATAGACGGAGGTTAACCAAACTATGCATAAACAATGCATATGGGCCTGTGACGAACCCTTTTCAAAATGGGTGCAATTGGTCCACAGGTTTCCGAAATAACGGTCGCTCACTTATTCATTTTAATAGTCAATGTATAAAAAGGTACTTTAAAATAGATATTGTGCTTCTAATAAATTGTTAGATAGATAGTATGAAACTATTGATACCGTTTCTACATAACATTGAATTTTATAGTGAAACATATTGTTATGGAAATCTTACCGCTTCTATGTATCCATAATTTCCTGCAGTATAAAAAGAAAAACACTTCTTCTACTATTCAGACACCCTACAACAATTGATATTGCTTCCATTTAATGTTAAATATTTGGGTGGCATAAATATTGATTACTGCTTCAATTAGATGTAAATTAATAGCACGTTATTTTCTGATAACAGATAATAGTGAAAACAGTTATTATGGAAAACTTACTGCTTCTATGCATTCATAATTTCCGGTAATATTAAAATAAAAACATTGTTTCTACCATTGAACTACTATGTATATTTTACTGCTTCTATCAAATGTGAACTACGTTATGTAGTTTAAAATATTAGAAACCGCTTCTATCAAATGCTGTGCATAGGGTAGCCTCTACTAGCTTCCTGTAACCGGCTTGCCGTTAGTTTTGGAAGAGATCCCTATGAATCCTCCTAACTCAGTCGGAAATAGTGCCTCGTAAGGTGGAGACGGCTGATACACTTACTCCAGATATATTACATATAAAACTGCCATGGCCAGATCCAGGGGTGAGCCAGGGGGAAACATTGGCTCCCCCTCGAATCCGGCCCCCCCTCCCGAAATGACGAGAAAAAGAGAAAAAGTTTGTAAAAATGCTCAAAATTTTCCATCACAGTAGTACACACGCACGTGAAAGTAGCCATTTAGCCGTAAACATCAATTTTTTTAGCCAATTATAGCCGTCGTAAATATTCCATTAAACTGATTTGGCTTCGGGCCCCCCCCCCCCTAAATTTATTTTTGCATCCGACCTTGAAAACTGCATCATTAAATGAATAAAACCAACAAAATTTTAATCCCCGATATTATTATATATAGGTCATATAGTTCGTAATTGTATACGTGATATGTATAACAGGGTCTGCATTAAAGTTTGATGAAAAAATTACATCACTATTATTAGGAGATACTATTTAAAATGAAAGACTGAATGAAATACTTAGAACATAGCAATAACTTTTCCTACCGCTGCCCTTAAAATGCAAACTATTTTTACAATGAATTCGTCAAGTTTTAATAAATCAGTGTCAGCATTATTGGACCCTATGTAACCAAGGGAAGTATGACGAAGACGTTGGACACAATATCTATCTCTAATGCCCTGCACAAAATAATATCTTCGCATTCCCAATACCAAGTCTTCCCTCTTGGCAGTTTCGGGTTTTACCTTTGACATTAGGGATGCAATGCAATTTTGGTATTTAATTTATTTTTCTGTATCCACAGAGTGTTATCCATAGACCTCGAATCCAATTGTAAATTACTACCAAATACTAAGGGCAATTAAAACGTTTGTTATGCAGTCATGATGATGATGAATTGTAATATATAGCGCAAAATAAAATACTACTAACTAAAAAGCAATTCATGGATAATTATATGATACATAAAATGCACGACTGAAGAATTTGATGAATATAAAATAAGAATTTGCGATGACATAGAAAAAGTTAGTATGCAATAGAAAATATTAAAAAGATACCTGTGAACATTTGGCTGAGCAACATGGCCAACTACATTTTGGACAAGTCTTTTCAGGTTTGTCCACTTTGACACAACATCCGACACATCCAAAGGTCTGCACGTCATCATTCATAATATCCGCATGTAAAGTAGGAGCGTAAAACAAAGGGCTCTCATCCCATACGATGTCCCCCAGCTGAAAGTTGCCCGTGGATACCAAATACCGTCCTATCTCCTCGTTTTCTTCGATACGAAACCGGCTCACCATTTTGACTAGACTCACTGAGTCACTGATGATTTCTACGAATTACCAAGATTAAAAAATAACTTTGGAATAGTTGAATCTGGGTTAATAGTATGTTCGTGAAGCCGATTAATTATAGTTTTTCGTAATTCCGTTCAAATATGGTCAAAATGTTGACGTTATCAATGTACAAATATGCAATTAAAAAGTTTAACTTTTAATAAAATGAATTCCGAAAAACTTTCATTCGCTTTCAATAATATACTTTTACAGAATCCGTAATTCAATAGAATATTCCTTAACCTCAGCGCTGTATTTTTGATGAATGTTGACAAATTTAAAATAGGGAGATAAATGAAAGTTTTGCTGAATTTAGGATTCGATTATTGTTTTTTTGATGACTGATCAGTCGTTTACCAATTGTTATTTCTGAAAATCCAAAGAATTTTTCAAATCAAGTCACCAGTTTGTTTGAAAATTGAAACTGCTGATTTTATGAGTGTCTTGTAGCAGGGCTAACTACTCGACTGACTGACTAACAGAAAACTTGCCTTCCTACTTGCCGTTGATTTGCATTGTATGTTGCATTTAGAAAATCGTCTGGCCAAATCCAGCTAACCTAGCGAGGGCCACCACTGCGCACTGAAAGAACAAAGAAAGAACAAAGATGTTACACTATACATACAGGCACACCACAGCACAGGCGAGCGAACTTCAATTCAGAGAAAATTGAATTAGGGATTTGTGGCATTGTTTTTTGTTATTGAATTTCTTCTCAACTTTAGATTTGTCTTTTTCAACCCTTTTCTATCCACTTTTAATTGCAATAATTAATAATAATTAAGAACATTTATCTTTACATCAAAATGGATAAAGCGTATAAGCTGGCAGTGAGTGAGGATTTTGGAAGATGTTTGATTTCTTTGAAAAACTTCAGTCGTGGGGATTTGCTGTGGGAAGAAACTCCGATGGTATGGGCTCCATTGGAACCGGAAGATGTCTTGACTAAGAAATTCACACCGATGTGCGTAGGCTGCTGCAAGAAAACTGGTGATGCTGATTCAATTAATTGTCCCAAGTGTCAGTGGCCATGTTGTTCAATGCTTTGTACTAAGGTAAGGATCAATGATTCATTGCAACAGACATTTTTATTTGTAATTTATTTGCACATTCAACATTGGGTAATTTATTATGGTACATGGCATCACCTAATTTCAAAAATATATGAACATTATTGTCCTCCTGTTTCTGCAGCATAGCATTCATTTTATTGTTTAATATTGTTCTTTTATGAAATATTTGGTATGTGGAAATGAATAAAATCGTCGGTGTAATATTTTCCATGTTCGGCATTTAATTGAACTGGTAGTCGCCGACATTCGCCATGTATATATTTGTATTTGTCACTCGTTTTCAGTCACCAATGTTGCAATTAGTGAGATTGCCATATTACATTACTTATTTTCTTTGTTCTTACATCTAAACATCTCCAATGAGTAATAAAGACTTTATAGATGATATTATTAATGATAAATGACGGCAGACTACCTAATATAATTATCAAATTACAAATTAACATTTTCAACATACATATAATCATTATGTGAAAAAGCAACATTGAAAGAACTGGTTTCAATTTGCGCAGCACATTTTGCGGAAGATTGTATAATACTACTCCATACCACAAAAACAGGAATGAGTGTGTACTTAAGCGTTCAAGATTTTTTACATCAACTCCTTCAAATGTTGAGAAAGTAACAAAAACAGATGTCTTTAATCGATCTTGACATGGCTTGGACAGTCAAACAATTTTCAAAAATCTGTAGGGGCGTGGGGGAAGGGGTCTGGTCAAATAAGGGGAAATTGTTCAGCTGGCGAGAAAGATTGTATAGAAACGGCTTGTCCAAAATTGACGAGATTTTCTCCTGTACTAGTAAAAAGAGTTGCTCCATCCGTACTGAACATTGATTTTCCTCGATTCGAAACTTTCATCCCCCAAAAAAATATAAAACCTCCCAAATTAGGTAACTTACAGGTTTCAGCACTCATATCTCCAAAACGGTAAGCCATAACGCCTTGAAACCAATTCCAATCAACTCAGGGGAGTTCATTTGATCAGAAAACTATCATAAGAAGGTACTCAGGATTAATCCAAACAGGGGGTGGGCCAATACCAGAGTTAAATAAGCAAATATTTCAAAAAGTATTAGGCGCAGAGCAACGGGACCACCACCATTGAACTTAGCATTATCAATTACAATACATACTGGGTGTAATGTTGGTACTTTGTCATGTAGCCGTACCCCGGATTGGGGGAATTCGCGGATTGGGGAGGCAAATATTTCAAAAAGTATTAGGCGCAGAGCAACGGGGCCACCACCATTGAACTTAGCATTATCATTTACAATACATACTGGGTGTAATGTTGGTACTTTGTCATGTAGCCGTACCCCGGATTGGGGGAATGCGCTAATTGGGGAGGCAA
>JAAAYG020004805.1:13100-28533 GCA_009936455.2 Tomocerus minor
ATATTTCAAAAAGTATTAGGCGCAGAGCAACGGGATCACCACCAATGAACTCGGCATTGTCGTTTACATACATACTGGGTGTAATTTTGGTACTTTGTCATGGAGCCGTACCCCGGATTGGGGGAATGCGCGGATTGGGGAGGCAAATATTTCAAAAAGTATTAGGCGCAGAGCAACGGGATCACCACCAATGAACTCGGCATTGTCGTTTACATACATACTGAGTGTAATTTTGGTACTTTGTCATGGAGCCGTACCCCGGATTGGGGAAACAGATATTTCAATAAGTATTAAGCGCAGAGCAACGAGACCACCATCACACAAAACAGCCTTTTAATTTAAAGTGTGCGATGGGGCTTGGGAATGGTGTTTGGCGCCTGTCTAATTTTATATCTTGCGCCCCCCATTACGGTCGCTGGGGTAAACGTACAACAGCATACTTACACGTCTATGTAAATAATATACAAATATGCAAATTTCGCATCGGTATAATTCCGAGATTCTACCGTATTCAGTCAGATGGCTAATAAATTCTAAAAGACAGACATTTGTACTGCTGGATTATGAAAAAAACGGCAGCCCATTTTTGCCCCTTTTCAAATAAAGAAATTTCGAAATTTGGAAAAAACCCAATTTAGAGGCATCGATTTTATTATGACCCTATACAATATGGGTATCAACCGAAAGCCCTTGTTTCTGGCTTTCTAACGGTGTAACTCTTTCTGTTGTACGTTTACCCCAGCGCCCGTAATGGGGGGCGCAAGATATAAAGTTAGACAGGTGCCAAACACCATTCCCAAGCCCCATCGCACACTTTAAATTAAAAGGCTGCTCTGTGCATCATTGAACTCAGCATTGTTGTTTACATATATACTGGCGGTAATTTTGGTACCTCATCATTGAGTGGTAACCCGGAATAACAATACTTTTTTGAAATATGTCTCCCCAATCCGCGCATTCCCCTAATCCAGGGTACGGCTACATGACAAAGTACAGATTTTTGAAAAAATGTTTGACTGTCCAATCCTCGTCAAGGTCGATCATAGACATCTGTTTTTGTTACTTTCGCCAACATTTGAAGGAGTCGATGTAAAAAATATTGAAAGCTGAAGTACACACTCGAATGCAAAATCTAATTTGGAACTTTTGTATCACAATACTGTTATTTTAAATATAAATATTCGTTGTACTGACATAATTAGAAACTAAGAGCAACTGGAACATTGTTACAGAACTAATTGACAGTCCCTCAGTCATTACTAATAACTAATAATAATTGATAATATATTTTTATTTCCTTTTCAGAGTGAGATGCACAAGAATTATGAGTGCAAGGTCTTTACAGAAAACCGCATTCCAGTCACCAGGGAAAATTTTGAGAAATTAATGTTTGTCAGAATAGTTCTGTGCAAGAGTTTGGAACCTTTGATTTATGAAAGTATTCTAAATCTTCTTGATGTGGAAAATTGTAGAAGAGATGCCTACAGTGAAGATAAGTTTCAAACAAGAACAATGGATGTTTGGAAATTTTTGGCTCTGAAGTGTCGATTGGACATCTCATTGATTGAAACATATCGCTTGCTGTCGATGTGCAGAATAAATAGCTTCATTTTTAGACTTGGCGAACCTTCTACTCGGCAAGCTCCTTCTTTTATCACTGATCTGTTTCAATATGGTTTTGTCAGGCTTTAGATTTATCAGTCATTGTGTCTATCAGTTTATAATTTCTCTTCTAATAGGCTCCCACCAATTAATTGTGTGTATTTATGCTGTTTAGGTATTTGTCGGCAAGTCTTTTTGAAGGCAGCAGTTTTGTCACGAATTCATGTGTTCCAAACCTTCATTATTCATTCGTGAAAACCTTGAGCCATTACGGAGACATCATTTGGAATATCAGATTCTATGCGAGAGATTCCATCAAGCCTGGAGATCTGCTCACTATGCCTTACAATGCAAATAGCTTACAGTACGGCACGGCTGTACGACGAATTCGAATCTCAAAAGTATGCAGCTTCATTTGCATGTGTACTCGATGCAAAGACCAAACAGAATGCGGAACGTACTTCCAAGCCATTATCTGTCCGGAGTGTGTGGATGGCAAGGGTTACCTCCTTCCAAAGGATCCTATACAGACTATGGAGAATCCTTGGGGCTGCAACAGCTGCTGTTTCATTATGGAGCCTTATGAGGCGAGAAAAATGATTCGAGACCTGAAGCGAGTTCCGAACTCATTGTTGGACAAAACACTGACAGGGATAGCGTCCGTGAAGGCTGCTGATGACTTCATTAATGAACACAGCGGCAAACATCTGCATCCAAACCACTACTTGTTGCTCATTTGTGCAATGCATTGGCTCTTCTCCAATGATTTCTCATATGGTCTCGTCGTGCCGTGCAAAGATGACAGGGAAGAACTGTTCCTTACGATTGCCAAGCGAGCTCACCGATGTATTCCTCTTTGCTTGAAGTTCATGAACTGTACAAATATAGGTAAGTTTTTATAACTTTGTTGTTTTTCTACTGAATACTCTGACATTATAAGCAGAGGAAAGAAAATAATGATTTAGTGTATCATGTCTTTACAGAAATAGTGCATGTAACTTTTTCGGAACGTAAATATCAAGGGCGAAAAGGCAGGATCTAAAATCCTATCAAAAATGGATGCTTTTACCCTAAAAATATTCATTAAAGGGTGTCCCAAATAAATCCCAATGCACTAAGCTTTAAGGAATGAAGAAACGTTGTTCCTTCAGTTTATTAAGTTGTTATGCATCCGTTAATATTGGGGGGAATTAATGGAAACCAGTTTTCATTTCATTATTATTTTTATTTCCAGTTTTCGTTTCCCCCTCTTTATTCCTCACATTTTTCAGGCAAATAGCCTATGGTTCCCAATTTGATTTTATGGATTTTAGTATGTAAAAACGTTTTGCTTCTTATGTAAGGTCTGTCATTTACAGCCGTTTAAAGCACAAATAATGTGACAAAGCCATGCTGAGAGAGATTTTTTCTTTTGGTCCTAATCATGTTTAAATTTGCTAAAATATCCTTAAATACCTTGTCAGGATTTCAACTAACATTTTGTAAAAATAGTACTTCGAAATAAGAATTTTAGCTCTAAAAACGATAATTTAAGATAGTTGTGACATGAAGCGAATATATTAGACTATATCTGTCCAGTCAGCTATGGATAATTAGTTGGTCATACGCACACCGTTCCATGATGTACATGATCTGGAATAATCTTATTATTAGAATCATTATAGTAATGGTGATGATTTGCCTTTTTTATTTCAGCCAAAATGTTTTTGGTGACCGCTCGTACATATGCGACGTTTATGTTCAAGTCTTCAAATTTGGAAACATTTGATCAAGGAGATCATTCGGCGGAAGTCAAGTTAAAATATTGCCGACGTATTGCTGCATTCCTCGGAGACAGTTTGGTCTGGAATCGGATGAATTCACAATATGGAAATTTGGATTTAGATGTGAAACGGCATTGTCTTTGGTTGAAGAGAGTGAAACAGTTCGAGAAGGAAATTGAACAACGCGAAGAAATAGCATTGAGACTTCTTCCTATTCTGTTTTTGCGGTTTGAGAAGTCATTGCGAAGGTTTTTGCTACATTAAACAATGCCACGATCCTACACCAACAACCCTACTAATATAATAGCCCTTCTGATGTATTTGCAAAACATATGTAATGTAAAACTTGTACATACACCAGAAATAGTTAAGTGAAATATGTATATCTTCGTACATCTGAATTTTTAACCTAAACCTAACCTTATAAGTACCTATTGGAAAATTAGAATGCCAAATTATCTAGTACTAAAATCTGAACAAGTATTTGGATTATGTAAGTAATGCATTTTATAATGTGAAGATGATACAAATAGCTATGTCGTTGTAAGTGTGATACGAAATATTACGCTAATTTCAAGTCTGTATTAAGTTTGGCAAGTAAGTCAAACTCTAATTGGTTAAATTGTGTCTATTCAAAATTCTTGTATTAATGTTAATGATGTACACGGGTAATGTTTCTAACATTACTAAATATAAAACTCTGATCTTGTCTGATGTAGTAGGAGGATAAAAATAGTTAATAGTATTTACGCAGTCTGATAAGCCAAACTCTAATTGGTATAATTGTTCTACTCAAAATTCTTGTATTAATGTTGATGATGTACACGGGTAATGTTTCTTACATTACTCAATATAAAACTCTGATCTTGTCTGATGTAATAGGATGACAAAAATAGTTAATAGTATGTATTCAGTCCGCTAAGTCAAACTCTAATTGGTATAATTTTTCTACTAAAAATTCTTGTATTACTGTTGATAATGTACACGGGTAATGTTTCTTACATTACTAAATATAAAACTCTGATCTTGTCTAATGTGATTCGATGATAAAAATAGTTAATAGTATTTACACAATTTGATAACTAAGTCATACTCTAATTGGTATAATTGGCCCTCAAAATTCTTCTATTAATATTGATTGATATTGTAATAAAACTTTAATTGGCAACAAAAATGAATGTTATGTTGTTTAATGCTTATGTCTCTTAGGTCTCCTTTCCCCATGCGTGTCAATTACAAAAATGCAGATAACGGACATTTTTCAGCATCTTGACAAAAATTAATTAAAGAGTTTAAAGTGAAATTGCGCTACATAAATAGTGAAATCATAAGCACTTGTATCCATTCCTTCGACGGAGCACTGACGCTAATCTAGGATTACATTGGACTCCAAAGAGGGCATCACTCCTAAAAGGAATTACTTCTAAAGAGGGAACGACTCCAAAGATGACTTTACTCCTACGACGGAGCTTACTCCAATAGCGGGGAATAATTCCTAATAGCATAACTCTCATGGCATTGCATTCACGAAGGAACATTTTTGGGGAAACTCATTTATTGACTTTCCTCCCACTTTCTCTAGGTAATCGGCGTTAAGGTCATGACGAGTAGACGTATAGTTCTTCGTTATCAGAGAGAAACAGAAAAGGCCTCTTCCTTCTTCTTAAGGACGGCTTGACATGATTTCCATCCCTGATTCAAGGAGAACGACTTAGCGTAGACCAATCAAATAAACATTTTTGAAATCCGCTCATATATTTTGAGGGCACATGTTTGCAACACTTTCAAAAATAAAATTCTGTATAAGAAAAATTTGGGGTTTTTGGAGTGGGGAGAATACAAGTTAAAAATGTATTTCGATTTTTATGGCATATTTAGAAAGAAAGTTTCATAAGTGAGAAACATGTGCCCAAGAGAATTTTTTCCTCTTTTTTGATATTTTTTGCAGCTTTGTACGCTACCCCATGCTGTTGGAATTTGGGCAGGAAAATTTTCTTTGCTAATATTTGGTTATTTCCTTCGACAGGAGTTGCGGGAGCAAGAAGGGTACATACATCTACTGTGTGTTGTGTTTTCTACTCATCACTCATCATTTCAATACATTGATTGCATCGCTTGTGCAAACTAGCACTACACAATTTCTATTTGCATACACTTTTAAACTTCTTCGCATATTTTATATTATGCCTAAATCGTGCATAGTTCTCCTTAAGATATTGGATGGTGTATAATTCAAGGCACGGTACTCATAAATTGGGATGGGGTATTGGCTGTATAAAGCTTCGCAACTTTCTCCAGGTAACTTGCGGTATGGTCATGACTAGGAGACTTAGTTCTTCGTTTTCAGAAAGAAATAAAAAAGACCTCTGCTTCGTTCTTGCTAAAACAATAGCAATAAATATAACGATGGTATAGTTATATAAGTAAGTCAATTTCCATGTAGGTTTCTAGTTTAATGTAATCCACACAGAAATGCAACTGCTGTATTATGCAGGTTTCTCACGGCTACGTACCCGAATAAAATTGAAGGCTTTTTCGCAACAAAATTTAGTGACGATTAAATGTCTTTTATACTGCGTTCTGCAAGCCGCAAAGACGCAATTGAGTGTAAAAAGTCCAAAAAATAATTTCTCCTTGCATTTCACGAATGCAGTTTCCTAACCGCAGTTGGCTCACTGCACAGTTTTTGTGATCCAGGTGGTATTTGAACAAACTACTCCACTAACTTATAGTTCAGCTACTTAGATATTACATGTCGTAGACTTAGTCGCTGTGCCACCTTGACTTTAGTTATGACCAATTATTTTATTCAGCATGTTTCTTTAGTAAGAAATATTCAAAAACTACTTTTTTGATTGATACTCGCCCCCTACTTCTCTCTGAAAACGAAGAAGAAGAAAGACTCCTCATAAGGATACCCGGAGAAAGTGGGGGAAAGGTTCCATAGCCAATAATACAAGCTTAACCACTTATGCATTTCGTGCCCTGAGTTACATAAGTTCGAATATCTCAAGAACGAGGTAGAGGTCTTCTCTAATTCTGTCTTCTGAAAACGAAGAACTAAGTCTCCTCGTCATGTCCATACCGTCGATTACCCGGAGAAAGTGGGGAAAAATTTTCCACAGCCAATACCCCATCCCTATTTTACCTTCTGTGCCCTTCCGCCCTCCCATTGGCTTGAACCTGCTGGACTTTCTGTGAACCCTCTTTACCCCAGCTATATAGTCATCATTTTCTACTTTCGGGCTTTCCCCGATCTGACTCCTGGACTTTCTGTGACCGTTCCTTCACACTTCCTACATTGGGTTCCAGGAGCATGACTTACTTTACTGTGCTGACAGTGAATCTGGCCTTCCTAATCTAATCCGCGATTGCAGAATTGCACAAGTTTTGCATGTCTATCATTAAATGATGGATTACGTTTTATGTATCTGATCTAAGTGGATCGAAGGATACTGTTCTTGTACAAGGCAATTCGTTTTAGGTGTACATTTAGAACTTTTACCTAAAGAACATAAATGTGGGTCACCTCCAATACTTACATGAGGGTGTATTTAAGCTTTAAAGACTTTTTATATCGATACCTTCAAAAGTGGACGAAAGTGACAAAAATCGATGTCTAAAATCGATATTGATGTGGTTTGGAAAGTCAAAGATTTTTCAAAAATCTGTGGGGGTCAGGGAAATTTTTTCAGCCTGGTAGAAAGATTGTATGGAAACGACTTGTAGGGAATTTTTCGTAAAATAGTAAGAATAGTTGCTTCATCCATACTGGACATTGGCTTTCCTCGATTCGAAACTTTCATTCCCCAAAAAATTAAAAATATTCAAAAATGGACCATTTTCAGGTTTCAGCAGTCAAATCTCCAAAACGGCAAACCATAACGCCTTAAAACTAATTTCATTCAACTCAGCAGAGTTAAGGATCCCGCACAATCCAGATGGGCCATAGGATTCGGGAGAGTTGGCTGTAGTTTTGATATGTTGTAACCTATGTGACACTGACCAAAGCTAGCTTTAACAAGTATGTCCATTGGTTTGGCCCGGGGGGGGGGGGGGGCCTCTAAGTACTTGTTTTCAGTATATTTCGACACGTTTTTGCAAATAACTTTTGAACCATGCAAGCTAGAGACATGAAAGGACGGGGATGAAGAATAATGCATCATGCAGAGCTACCCCTGGCCCCTAACCCTAGCTGTGAATGTCAACTAAAAGCAATTTAACGGCGGAAGTAACTATGACTCTCATCTGAGTTGACATTACCAGGTAGGGTTAGGGGCTAAAGGTAGCTCTGCATGATGCATTATTCTTCATCCCCTTCCTAAATGGGGTTGAATGAAACTTGTTTTAGAGTTCTAATTTGACTTGTAATGGGCCAAAGTTATTTGCATGTAGGCTTAAAAATGGTAAGAAAAGTGACTTTAAGGAGCCCCTGGGTGCCCAACGGGGCAACAGATTTTTGCGCGTGATTGATGCAATGATTTTCTTTCCCAAAGAAACTAATTTTGAAAATATGAAATAATTCCGAGAACTTTTACCCCTGGGGGATGAGTTCCCCAAATGGGTAAACTGACCCATGTGGCATATGATTCTTTATTTCCTTGACAAGTAGAGGTGACTGAAATTTATTTCATGTCTGTAGCTTGTATGGTTCAAAAGTTATTCACGAAAACGTGTCGAAATATACTGAAAACGTGTACTTTGAGGACCCCCAGGGGCCAAACCAATGGACACACAACAAATTTTTTAAAGCGAGTTTTGGTCAGTGTCATAGAGGCAACAACATATCAAAACTACAACCAACTCTCCCGAATCCTATGGTCCATCTGGATGGTGCGAGATCCTTTGATCAGGAAACAGTAATAAGAAGTAGCTCCAGAGTACCCCTAAAGGACGGTGGGTTATTATCAAAATTTAATAGGCAGATATTTCAAAAAGTATAAGGCGCAGAGCAGTGTAACCACCACCATTAACCTCGCCAATGTCGTTTACATACATATTGGTTATAATCCCGGTATCTTGTCATAGAGTGGTAACCCGCATGAGGGATGTGGGGGGGGGGGGGGTTTGGAATACAATTATCTCTAGCTTTAGAATATACGCTAAAGGGAAACATGAAACGATGTAGGGTAAATGAGCTAAAATTGTTATTCTACCTTTCGTACTTAAATGAGCTATGTTATCTGAAGAAATATCGTATTATTATTGGGATATATTTAACGCATCCCTAAAACAATTTAAAATATCGCTATTTAAGAGTTTAAAAAATCCCTAAAAAGCTATTTTCATATATTATCCATTGGAACAATTGAATATGTCTCTAAAAAAGACTTAAAGCCTACATGATACATTAAATGCAAACAATTTAGTTTATTTACAAATAATAAAGTGCAAATAATGCTGAATATAATTACGTCATAATGTAATAAAGAACAGAAGTATCAGTATCATTGTATCAATGATTGTATGGGACTGGCAGTAGCAATAGATCAAAACGGGATAAGTCATTTAGTAGCTCCTTTTGGTCGTCCTTTTTTTCGTTTTCCACCAAGAGGTATGCTTTTCACAGCTGCAGAGAAGTGGAACAGTTCAGATAGTACTATTAATTATATGTTTATACATTTAGTATTTTTGATAAAATGGGCAATTACACTCTGATTGTTCCCAATTGGTTGGAATGAAATCTGTTTGTCATATATTATAGTCATTTCTTTACCAGAAAACATGTTAATTGTCGGGTACTTTACATATCTATACGACATGACAGGAAACATAAGATCCATATCACCTTTTAATTGCCTTAGATACGACATAATAGGTACCCAGTACTATTGTGACTATAAATTTCATAAATGTTTAAAAGTCAAAAACTTTACGACGCTTCGTTCACTATTCGACGCATCTGCCTAAAGTGGCTTTTAAAACTAACATTAATTATTCAATGCCAGGGAACAAAAAATCAATTGTTTACTTAGAAAAAAAGAAAAATACATAGCAGTACTTTCAAAAGCGCAATCCTTTTACTCAGTTTTCTATAGCTATGCTCCTATGCTTGTAGTGACAAAAAACGGTGAAAGTACAGAGGTATCGACATTCATAAGTTAGTCTCCGGCAACCTTGGAGACGATAACTTTGAACGGATGGACGTACAACTATCAAACTATTTGCAGGTCATCTTGATGTCAATAGGACCACCCATTTTACAATAGGTGCACCGACAATTACGGGGTCGTAAGGTCACCGGGATCACCAGCAACGATAGACATAACTTTTGATTCAATAGATGTATATATTTTAAATAGTTTCTACAATAACTAATAGTGTATAAAGAAAGCTGCTACGGGGCCAATAGGTCAAGGACTTAAGCCAATACTACTACAACTAATAATATTATATTACCATACTATTATTTCTATAATGTTCCAAACACACTGTTATTCGCCTACTAAATACAACTACTACTACAGTACATGTCATGCAAAACAAGTTACCTACTCTATTATATCTATTTTACAATTAACATTTTATTATGTCAGTTAAACGCTTATTCAGAACACCTTTTTGTTCTCTGTTGAATGCATATTATGTAGGTACTTTGGAATGGCTATAATCCTTTTGGTTTTAAACGAAACTTAATCCTTAGTTTTATTTTTTTTTCATAATAAGCCGGCGTAAAATATGCCCCCTAAAAGGGGTGTTCGATTTCTTCTATTTTAATTTTAATATTTTTTACCTCAAAAGCAAGCGAATAAGTTATGTCAATCAGTTTTGCAGAAAATAGCATTTTGGACAAAAAATTACCGCTCCCCATTAGGATGCTTTCAATTTGTCCACTTTATTTTTGAAAACTTTATTTTTACCCCAACAATATGTGATGATGATTTTAAAGAATTTTTTCAATCTGTTTAACTGCTAATTGGATTTTTTGGAAACTATTGTACCCCTCCCCCATATGGTACTCAATTTTTAAATTTTAGAATATAAACTTCCTTTATATCCCAAAACAAAGTATGCAAAATTTGAAAAAGTTATCACAATGCGTTCATGAGTTATCGCATGAAGGACGGTTGACGGAAAGTTTGACAGACACAGCGCTTGGATAATGCAGCTTCCGCTATTTGTTAAATAATATCAGCCCCACTGGTGGCTACTGTACGACCTACATATTCTTCAAATTAAACCTGGTTATCTATGGTTTAGCTTTTTTCTAATGGCGTACAACTGGTGACTGAAGTGGCTACTGCCTACGACTTATGTTTGCATGTTTATTATGCCATTTATGCCGTTTAAATTTTCCATTTCTAATTGGGTGGTCACCGTTTGCTCTGACGACAGACTAACGTCATATGTGTGACGATGAGGAATAGTTTTGACTATAAATGGAAGTAACCACAGTTAACCGCATAATAGAACAAGGAACACAGTGCAGTAGTGAAGTGTAGGTAATGGTCATGTCCATCAACTATAGCGTATAGTAAACATAACAAACTAACGATAATTTATAAACATACAGAAGTGTGTTGTATTGTACTTATGGCCGAATGGCGAACCACTTAATTACCGGTTTTCCTTGCTGACTTCTGTGAAAAGTAAGTACAGTCAGAGTCCACAGTCAGTCAACACTCCAATTTTACCTCCACTGCTTATAAGTGAGCGTAGCAATAATGATAGGAAGACGAGCACACAAAGCTGCTGCAGATTTCGGGTGCGGGTTGAGTTGACTGCCGGTTCAGTCTACGGTTTTCTCAAAACAGCAACAAAAGTTGACAGTTGAAGTTCTACAAGCAACAATACTTTCACTGTTATCGTGCAAGCACATCATCAGTCGACTAACTTTCCTTTGTGCTTTTCGCACTGTAAATATCACGCAATTCAAAATGAGAGTAAATATTAAGATTAATAATTTCATAGTGATATTCCTAGCAGGCCTAGAAATTTTACGCAAAAATGCTCTATGCCAGCATAATGGAAAATTATCTGAAAGTACCGACGGTCCGAGATCCACTATTGATTTTCTGTTAAAACCCAGAGTAAGTTTTTTTCCCAATTGTTGATTGTCGAGATCGGACGGAACTACCATAAATACTTTACTTATTTTGACATTTGTTTTGTTTATTATAATTATTATTAATATCATTATGGATATTTTGTATTTTATGCTAAAAGTTCTTGCTGTATTAATTACATTTTTACAGAAAAGTTCGTTTAGACACCAGCATCACTTCCTCAACACAGCACAAGAGAAATATCAATCCTCCCAGTTACAAAATGAAGTCAAAAATGATGGAGTCATTGATTTTCGCGGTATGTTGACTGTAAATTTATGTAAAAAAGCGATTCTAGTTATCATATTGAAAAAAGGCAATTCATTGTGCTGTCCTACAATCAATGTACATTACATATTTTGAATTTTTTTATTTAGACGACGTTTGCACCACTTCGAAAAAGGAAAGCATCAAAAGAGCAATGAGAGAGGTTAGTTGCGGAAAGCCACGCATCGAATATGTGAAGTTGAAGCCCCCTGCTCCTAACTACGTAGTAAGTAACTACACGTATTTTATGCATTTTGACAAAATTATTTTATCATCGGTTAAAAGGCTTTGGTTTATTAATGTTTAAAACTCGCGCCATTCAATGGTACTGAATAGAACTACTGTAAAATCCAATATCTCTAACGCTGTTTTTGTTGACTATTACGGTGTTTATACCTCTAACTCATTGCATCGCCATCTATCCCGTAATTTAACGTACGCTTACGATATAATTACCGACACCTGAAACGCTATATAAATAAGATGGTTTTAAAATAGTTAGTTTATTGTTATTTTTATTTCAATTACAATTTTTGATCTCCTTAGAATTACCATTGACATTGACTTACTTAAATTGTGTGGTATTAAAACATCTGGGACAATATTTCATTTTACGTTATTTAAACTGTGTTTATTGTACATTGATGCCATTTCTATAAGCACTAATATTAATGAATTTTATTTTATTTTCACATTTTTTTGAAACTTTACAGTTAGTTCCGGATGTTGTAAAAGTTAAACGGTGTTCTGGGTTTTGTCATCACAGCCCTCATTCTTGCTTGCCGACAAAAGTTTCTACGATCAAAATTCCAGTGAGTAAATATTATTTGCGTTACCGGGAATGAAATTAGTCCCAAATAATTCACTTCTTTCAACTTTATACTCTTGTTTTAATTTAGGTGTACAGAGTTGACAAAACTTCTACTATGGACTCGTCGGTTTGCGTTGATTATCGAGTGGAGCAGCATGAGGAATGTCAATGTAGCTGTTTAATATTGGATAAACATTGTACGGCTCAACAGGTCAGTTTCAAAAAATGGGATAGATACAAATTCGAAAATGTAGAGATGTAAATAAAAGTTTCGTTTGACAGTTTTACTCAAAAGAGAAATGTGCATGCGAGTGTGCGAATGAGGAAGGGAAGCAAAACTGTTTCGATTTAATGGGGAAAGAGGGTAATCGCTTTTGGGACGAAGCATCATGTTCCTGTCAATGTTACCCTTTGGAATGTCCTTCCAAATTGGTTTGGGTTCCGCAGTTATGCAAGTAAAGTTTTTGTTCTATTTTTTACTAGTAAACTCTTAGTTATTATAGGAAGCATTAAACATTAGCCATGACATTATCTCTGAGAACGTTTGGATGCTTTATCTACCCAATTGTCTTCTTTCATACTAGATGTGCCAATGTCCTGTCAAGAGATGGTGTATCAAATGACGATTTGATAAACACGCTGTACTAGCAAATTTGTGGAAAGAAACTCGCTAAAAACTTTCGTACAGAACTAAAGATATATACTAAATTCGAAAATAATCGTGATCATTCCAGATATATATAACTACTATATAAATTCGCTTTCGCACCGTTACGCAAACACTTATATTACTTCGGTATTGGAAATCCTTTGAACAAAATTTCTACAGCAAGGGGTGGTGGTATTTTGCAGCCAGATAGTGAAGTTTTACAACTACAAACGTAATACTACATCATATTCGTGTGATAAATGAAGGTATCATACGAAGAACATGCTAACTCGTTGCGTAGGTAAAATCGAGGAATATTTTAGCAATCTTTCAAGCTAAAATATTTCTCCATTTTACCTTCGCAACGAGTTAGCATGTACATCGTATGAGACATTCAAATGTGAACATGCACAATCACAGTTAGCTTGTTGAAAGAGATGACAATGTTCAGATGGGGAATGCAGTATTATTTTGCACATTTAGCTTGATGCAAAATATGTTAGAAATAATACAAGCAAGTAATAGGTACAAATTACGGCGTGATGTAGATTGGCAATAATAAAATCCAGATCGGTCTTATGATTGAATGGTCTAAAATTTTGATAATTAGTCAATAAACCAACTATAAGATGTGGTGTGGGCACCATTTATGTTTTTTATCATCTTTGCCTGATAGATAGGCGATCGGGGCGGTCATAGTATCGCGCCTCGGAGTTATCTTCAGTATTGTTATTGGTTGATTTTCATTTCTTCTTTCCTTTGTTCATTTCTTCTTTCATTTGGAACTTGGTAGTGGTCAATAGATGCCAAATTTATCTGCAAAATATATTATATCAACTGAGTTGTAGGCTCCTATTGTTTTTTAGTTTGTCGACATCTCTGTATATTGACTTTAGGACCTGCTATTGAAATTAATCGATTTGAATTAAATTTAGACTCTAGTAAACCGCTCCGAAATTAAATTAATTCCTCCACCCTTCGCGTATTTAATACTTTCCTTGCATAATATGTTTTCCCGCAGATCCACAGATATCCCTATTTTTGTAGTCCTTTACATTACAGTAAATAAAACCTGAGGAAGCCAACTTTTTCCATCCTCGTGATGTGTTAGCCTTTGTCACCACTATTGTGTAGAGTACCTAAATAATATGAAACAATACTGCATTCCCCATTTTAACATTTCATCGTCATTTATTTCTACTACAGCTTGTGAAATTGTGATTGTGCATGTTCACGTTATCATCACGTTCGCCATGTAAACATGATGTAAAAATGCAGTACGTAGGTCTAAATTTTCATTCTCTGCTAGTAAAACTTCACTATGTAGTTGACACGTGCTATTATCCCTTGAAATAATTTTGTTGTAAGAATTCTATACTACATTATATTATTCCTATTTAGCCCGCTCGCCGTCTTACGTACAAATTATACTTATAGAAAATATATTCAAATGTATTTATGTATACATCGTTATGTCGTTATGTTTAAGAATTTCTCTGTAAAATAAATTCAATTGATTGCAATTCCAAATATGAAGTCGAAAAATTTGGTGTTATCTAATCTATGAAACTGTTAAGACTAAAGTAACTAATTATGGTAAAACGTTTCAGTAACCTTTAAAAGATGTCAACCAAGCTACAAATTAATAAATTCAGATGCATATTGATTGCTGCGCGTTGGTTTCATAAAGATGCTTGAGATCTAGCACTACATATAGTTATTTATTTATACTGCATTTATGAGTTTTAATTCACGGGTTTAATG
Source organism: Tomocerus minor (assembly GCA_009936455.2). NCBI lineage: Eukaryota > Metazoa > Arthropoda > Collembola > Entomobryomorpha > Tomoceridae > Tomocerus > Tomocerus minor. The sequence continues at coordinate 28,002 of JAAAYG020004805.1, forward strand.
TGAATATTAATAACAAAATACAACTTGGCAATAACTTTATTGTTCTATTTCGTAAATGTCTATATTTTATTTCATTCTGTGGACACAAATTTAAAATAAACAATTTACAGTTATCACAAAATTATTTAATAGTTAGCAAAGCAAAAAAGAAACACCCTTACGGAATAAGTACAAGGACTAAAGGTTGAAACAGAAAGTTATCTATATATTGCTGACCGGCTTAAAAACTGACCAAAAATGTTTGAAGCTAACAAATATTTTGCAATCATGACATAATTAAACACATATATCGGTCTTACAAATCATTGATTTTGATGAAACACGACCTAAACCCATACTATTACAAACCCTAATATTATTTTCAAAAAGTATATATTCGTATGCCACAAATTACGTATTGATGTTTGATTTACAGATTGCTTTGAGAATTTGAAACTGTGGCTTGACCATAAGTCACTATTAGTATTAGTATAGGGTTTAGTAACTTCACATTTCACTTTCTAACCCTTCTACCATGTCTATTTTGTTTTAA
>JAAAYG020004816.1:0-25686 GCA_009936455.2 Tomocerus minor
GAAAATCAAGGGTCTTTGATAAAATCCGTGAGACACGAACATTGTGTTTGTCTAAGAGGCTCTGCAGCTACAGATATTATGCATCTCTACTCTGTGTACGAAGGGACCATCAACAGATCTATCACTTTCCTTAGTAGCCACCCCAAACTTTAAGAAGCCAACAAGCAAAACCTAACAAAGTGCTCTACAAAAAGTTACAAGGAGCCAAAGCACAATGGCTATCATTCCTGTCCTTCAGCGTAGAATGCTTTGCACACGACATAGTGAGTAATCCATTTAATGCGATGGCGAACCCGTCAATTCGATTACGCTCCTCAGAGTCAAACTGCTACACTTTTCTGTCCCTCAGGAGAGAGTGACGGACAGAGATGTACCTATGTGGTAATAAGCCTTACGTTTCCTGTCCTATTTCTCCCCTCTACTTTTTGCACTATAACTTGGCTTACCCAAACAGCAAATTCTGAAAGGTGCCCATTTTTTCCTTAGTTATAGTTTTGCCATTTGGTAGGAGGAAATACAAACAATTTATATCCTTGTGTTTTTATACAGAAGAAATATTGTTTTCAGCATTCACTATAACTGCTATCTAGCCACAAAACTACACGAAAGTCCCTTTCCCTAAAAGCTATCGACACATCAGTGAGTACTGAGTAGGTACTAGTAATGGGGATATCCTCTCTTTCTTAACATGATTTTTCAGACATTTTTTGTGTCTTCTAATAGATTTTTTTTACTGCTGAAAGAAGTGTATACAATACAGTCACATAAGTAAAGTTCGATATGGTGGTCCTTATTTTGTATTGCTGGGATTTTTTATATTTTCCTCGTTATCTCCTTCTTGTTAGTGTAACTTGGTTGGGTTTATTTGTGTCGGAATGCTGAAAGCATCTTAGCGTGAAGAGTGTTCAGCCATCAATCTCATTACGACCAGAACACAAAAAGGATGTAGTATTATATAATGACCACATCATGACCGCTGCGTAGATATACCACTATTATAGCCCATATTGTATGCTAAACAAACTATATATATAAAGTTAATAACAATAAGATTCTTAAATAAGTAAAAGAAAAGTGACAAAGTATAATTACCTGGTGTGACAATTTGGTCATATCCACAGGTTTGATTTTTTTGAGAGCAGAGAGCTTCTCGAGTCGCTCTCGTGCCTGTTGTTCCACTGCAATAACGAAGGCATCTTGCACGTTGCTTTGAGATGCCAAATCCAAAGCTGAAAGTAAAGTAAAAACATTTCATCAGTATATAAAGCTCGTATTTTTTATTCACGACTTCCAAAGCCAAAGCTCTGTTTCTGTCAGGTTGTAACATATGGAAGATGCAGTTTGTTTTCTTACATGCTGTTAATGCACACAAATGTATATCGTCACAAAATCATGAAAAGGCAAAATGTATACAGTGTTCCTAGTCAGAAAATGGTGAGTTGATTATCAGAAAATATTATATCAGACCATTCCCACCCTAATAAAATGCAACGAAACGGATTCACATTGTAATTTGAAAGTTATGTAGGCAATTTTGGTTAGATTGTACAAGAGTCTTATGAAGTTGTATGCACTTGCTACTTGGTCTAACTATCAGTAAGTCTACATATTTCAAAGTAATGTTAGTCCTTTCTGCACTCCCATTCAGGATCATGCATTTAGGTACATCATCATGTATATAGGTATTGGCTCTGTGTACGACGCTGTACTTATGTGTATATGTTTAATAGATACAAGGAGCAGATTGCCTTTTTCTCGTAATATCATGTATGTAGAAAATTACGCCAACTTATCTTGGTTCACGAGGATTTTAGTACCGCAAGTCGGAAGACGTGTGCTCAAAAAAGACACTGTAACTACATACTATCTATTTGGAACTATAACCTATAATAAAATGGATAGATGCATAATACATAGCATTATTGCAGTAGTGCCCTTACCCAACACACCATTTACAGCCATGTGTGTCCTAAATACATGTGTATTTAGTATAACAACTATGCACTCACAGCCCATCAGTACAGACTATACCCTACAGAGCAGACAGATTACCAAGAGATAATATGCTGTCGTTTTGTCTTATTCACTCATCTTGAGTCGTTCAACTCACGATCAGCACAGCAGTTAGTTCAGTGAGACAGTAAGAAGATGAGAGACAGGACGAGACGTTCAAGACTTGACTAAATAAGCTGAAACTAAACAGAAAAACTCTTTGTCTCCTTTCGTGAAATGTGTAAGGAGCCTAAATAGCTCTCTTTACGTTCTACAGACAATATAGCAAATGGTACAAACATCTCGACACATTCAAAGCAGTCCCTGCATACATATGCCTACATGAGAACTGTCCTGTAGGAACACAAACACAAGATACCATGCAAACAGATGTGGTATAAACATTTCTCCTCTTCTGTCAGTTTCGCTTCTTCTCCTTATTTCTACTCTCAGCATTTATATGTAATTTGTGTTTGCACGAGCGAGAACCTACCATTCGTCTCACACAAATGAAAAATAAGCAGAGCAGTCAAAAATTCACCTTTACTTCTCCTTTTCAAACGGAAGGCATATCCTTTATTTTATTCTTACTACTGCACATTCCCTGATATTTTATCCCACAAGGAAACAGAAAAAGAAAAAATTTAAACACAATATAAAATTGTAGGGCAAAGCAGAAGGCTCTCCTTATTACAACAAAAATAATAGTAGTGAAGGATCTGAAGAAAGTAAAATATAAAATAATATAGATCTGTACCAGGTACATGCATGCTTTGCTATTTACATTTTTTACACGTTAGCAATGTACTCCTGTCCTACCTACTAACAAAGTAAGAGTAAAGAGAATCAGTTGCTGAAAAAATAGCCCTTCTACCCTGTCATCACACTTGCCACATTCATTATTCATTAAAAGTAAAATATTATACACTTCCATAGATAAAATGTACAATCGTTGTGTACAAACTGAGTTTTGTCTGCATTGTTTCCTACGGCTAACTGCATTTTCACATTTACCTATAGATACACATAGAGTTTACAAATGTCGATGCACAACTCACTCACTCATCCACTTCATTCATCCTTTTTAGCAATATGCAATTACACGTTGTGAATGTGAACTGCATTAGTGAAAGAAATGCATTCTAAGGCTAATTCATTATAGATAGCACCATACATAAAACATTTGCCTCAGAGAGAGAGAGCAACAACTAGAATTTGTAGTGTCTGCTCTACCATATAGCCACAAAAATGTTACATTGTACCGCTGTAGGTAAACAACGTGCTTTGTTGGGTTATGCTCCATTGCACTTCTGTAGAATTAATGCATTTCCTTTTTCATAGCTTTACAATTGTCTTCTCATTATTATACACTTTGTCGTTTTTCTGGGGCACCAATAATATATTTTCTACATTACACTACACTTGTGTAGCTTTACCATTTTTACCAAGCCACATTTCCTGAATTTCTAACCTCATTCTTAATATAGCCTTATAAACAGTCTTGCTTTTTTACAAAAATGAAAGCTCGATAAATAAATGCAGTATTTAACGAAGGAGTAAAAATGTGACACACTAGCCTGGCCTTTCAATTCTTAAATATTTTCTTTAGTAAAGACCTATTTCACACACATTCACCAATTTTTAAACCCAGCGTTACGCACAAAGAGCACCAATACTGAGGAAGATACAATAGGAAGATAAATATAAGAGTGAACACAACAGACACAGGATAGGGACCTTATTCCATAAAAAAACTTTTCCTCTGTTTTCAGTTTCAACAAGAGTTTTCTCATTTCTTATTTGTGTCGTGCGTCTCCGGTTGCCAACTTCATGACTATTCGTGTATGTACACATAAGGATGCTACACACATGCAAAATAAATAAATGCATTTAGCCTCACTCACATAACTCTTCCTTCGTCTTACACGTAACACATTATTTTTTCATTGCAACTGAATTCCAACAGGGAAAGTATCATGTCGCTTCTATTCTACTCTGCCGATTTCACAACGAATTACCCTGGACATTTATATTTTCAGACACGGTGCTCGCTTTCTCGTTTTCAGTAATATGATACATGCGTGTACAATATTGTACTCGAGCCCACGTTACCACTAAAAGATTTCTGAATTTACCTTCTGAAAAATTCTGAATTAAATATTCATATTCAACACAATCATCAATTGCAAGTACGTTACCACCATAGATCTTATTCAATTGCAGCGAAAAATACTAGTTTCATTTCGCTGATTACTGATTGACAGCTAAGTACAGTAAAATCGTTTTATTTCAAAAATAATCATTTTGCACTTTTTCAACTAATGATGATACTCTGTAGGCAATTTTAATAATACTAGTACTAGTAATAAACTGTCGTAGATATGGACATATCAGCTATCAACCCCAAGGTGTGGAATCAAAAGGAGAAAGTTAAAAATGATGTCCTAGGAATAAACGAAAACTAGAAATACATTTTCGCATGAGCTCCTTTCTTGACTTGAAATATCCGTTCTATCCTTCTTTAAATTCAAAAGCAAATCTCCGTCATGCATTCTCTTGAAAGTTTTGGTTTTAGACATACATGGAATATCAAATAAAATCTGTACGCTTTACTCACGTAACATATTACTCGCATATAAAGCTACACATGTAAGGAGTTATGAAATATTTGTAAAGAATTTCTTTTCATTCCGCGTATTGCTCTACGTCTTTGTCGCAGTATTTTCATTTAGTCGTAAATTTTTAAATGAATGGAAGAATGCTTTACTTATCTATGGCCAGTGGTACATGAACAGATTTTATTTATGCTGCATATAACAGAAAAGTTATCTTTTTATGAATTCAATGAAGTTTCTAAACGAATATCTTTGTATTTAACGAATACATTTTAAAATCTGGCTATCCTGTACTATTTTTCTTCCAACTTTAACTGGTACTCTAGTGTACTGTAAAAAATGAGACATCTTTGATATTAAAATAATGTTTTTGAAAAGTTGCTCTAGTAGAAAAAACTTTTGTTGCAACTGCAGTAGGAAAATGATCTTATGCCCAATTTTTTTAAAGGCCGCTAGGTGCTTTGATATACAATTGGATATAGTCATTGGATATGCAAACCGTTCCAATATTTATTTACGGCATTAAAACAGTGTAAAAGTTGTGTTTGACTATATCTAGCTTTACTGTAAGTGACAAACTCAAGTATTATACTCACATAACGATAATTTTTAAGTACATAAGATGTACAGTATACGACTTGGTTGATTGCCTGCCTGAACTAACTCTACTACGTCCTGCTGCTGGATGTTAGCACAAAGAAAGAAAAGTCTGAAATAAATTCGAATAAAAGTGGAAGTTGGAGTCTCTTCTCGACATGGCAAGAGTTTGCAGTACATTTACCATTGTTCTTGGTTTGCTTTCTCTTGGTTTGACATGTAGGGTCAGGTAAAGCTAAAGGTAAGACTAAGACTGTGAAAAGTTTTTACCCAAGTCCGTGACTGGAGCTCCGCAGTAGTTCTTACATTACATTAGTTGCTTTTAGTCTGGAAATTGTCATCTCACTTTCCCCATATTAACATTGTTCGCTCTATACTGCCAACAAACTAATTCATATGCTATATAGTAAATAATTCCTAAGAAACATTATAACTGTTATAGAAAATGTCTTTTGTCCGGCGACTCCGTCTCTTTCCTGCAACGTCTGTGTTGGCTGGTGGAAAATGATATTGCCCATAGACCTAGGAATAACGTGAGTTGCTTTATATATTCTATATATGCGACATAAATCACCCATAGCAGTGAAAGTCTCCTTTCCAACACGAAACAACAATTGAAGAGGAACATGCCAGGGGAACTTTTCCCATTATAGTCTTACCTAACTAACAAGAGGACTGTAACGACAATTTCCACATAGCATCATCATCATCAATAACCAGGACGTAATAATAATATGTTCTCATTGTCAGTACCATACAAAACAGTCTCTAAATCCCTCCGAACATAATTCTATCAAATAAATATAATCTTGATTATGGGGAACTAAAGCCAAAGCATAAGCCAACTATTAGTCTAATTGTTCCAGCTAAGCACAAGAAGACTTTCGAAGAAGATATCTATCTTCTTCTTCTTCTTCGCCATATTTAGCCTCTGCCATTTAAACACTAACAGCTCAGTCGATCTTCCTTAATGGTAAAATACTTAAAATCATCTTAGATAAGTAAAGCTGAAGAATTAGTCAGATATACCCTCGAAAGGAAAATATTATGGAACTGTGGGAGATCACATTAGATAAAGAAGCGTTTCATATTAGAGATTCAACGAACTATAGGCACCATAATTTAGTTAAGCCCTAGTAACGAAAGTCTGGTTAGTATACCTACAGAAGTCATGTTAGTTAAGTTCAACTGAAATTCAAGTATAGAATGAAGAAATTGGAGGAGGGAATTAGAAAATACGACTTGGAAGAACTGCAACAGACAACCAAAGAAATGTAACATTATAGTAATTCCTTTGAGTGAGGGAGAGGCTACGAAGCAACCATCAGAACTGAACTCAATCTGAAAGCGATTCAATAGTTACTATTTGATAAAGTCTTATCTGTAGCACAGAACTAAAACGTTCCTTTCCCTTAACTCAAATCACAATACGGGAAATGTTCATCGGACCGACGGAAATAAACTAAACTGAAATAAGTTGCTGAGAAATGTCTTTGCTAAAGTTTTCGAGCCAACTAGACATAAGTGCCTACTTAAATATGGCGAGCCTCACAGACTTATAACTGTACACTATGATCATGGAGTTGAGTCCAAGTAGATTCGTTTACTTATTTTCTTTTCCACTCCCACACCGCAAATTACCTCTACATTCAACTCAGTCAATTCCATTCCAACAACCAGTTCCTTATTACCGAAAGCTGCATAAAAACGTGAATTTCTTCTGAACACGTACAAATAAAAATTCCAACTAAATAAATCTAAGATTTGTGAGAAATGATTTCGTGCTCTAATTTAAGTCAATTAGATAGTTTCTTAATACATGGACACATGTACGGTAGCAATTCTACATCTAAGATATCAATAAAGGTCAACGTAAGGTTAGCCACAGAAATCGGTTGCAACAACATCGGGAAATCTAAGGTATCTCTCTCTCTCTCTCTCTCTCTGTCTGAATTTATTATATCCCTATAATAAGATATAGAGATAGTTTACAGGAAGCCTACATGATTAATTTTCACAGCTACATATGTACATTGACCAGGAAAAGGCACTAACACGAAGCCAAGAGCTTTTCTCTACATGGAACTTTTGGGATGGAAGTGAATGGCTCTTTGAAATCCTTTACAGTAATATATTGGGGGTAGTTTATTACTGTCCGTTGCATTGCGGTAAACTAAGTCATGAAATAAAGTCCTCTGGCCCAGACTATTCTAAAGTATGACTACATCCTATAATCTAATTACGTGGTTGTACATTCCCATTATGTACACTACATTTATAGGCTTTGATTTCATTGCATCCCACTAATAACAGCAGTGCTAAATGCTAACATACTAATAGTATATAGATATTGAGACTACTAAAATCCTATTAGCAGTTTGTCCGTCAACACCAATCGAAATCCCTTTCGGCGACATTGCAAACTTACAGTACTTACTTCATTAAATAGGTAGTGAATGTAGTTGTTAATGACTGATCTCATCACAAAACCTCGTCATTATTCTATTAGTAAGTACTGTAAGTAGAATACGTAAACCAGCTGCACACAGTATGAAACGGGTAATAGCATTGTATGCACATATAATAGGTCGTAGAGAAAATGCACTGCTAAATGCTAGCTAAGTGATTTCAAAGTCAAGTCAACTGAACTAAAAGCAAATAAAAAGTAAAAGAGGTCAATGTACACGGACAATCTCACAATAGAATGGGAATCGCATTTCTATTGCTCTGCCACTGCCTCCACACTACAATTTTACTTAAGCACTGAGGAGCAGAAAATACTGCACTCTTCTGTTCTCTGCACTGACTAGAGAGGATAAAAGAGTACAGGATTACTATTCCATACTTATACGGTATCTGTATTTTGCATTGCAACAATGTTATACATATGCTGCTATATAGATAAAAGAAATAGAGGAGACTGTTCAACTATAACATTTTCTACATATGCTCACGATCAGTTTTATAATGAAGAAGATATTTTATTTAGCACGCATATATATATACTAGAAGAGGTAGTACACAGGTACTAGGTACCTGTGTGCATCACATTTGAAACGTACAATGGAGAACTAAAGTAACAATAAGCTTGGGGTAGCAAAAGCAAACCAGGCAAGTTTTTCATCATGCAATTCAATTTTATTTTACATATCAAACGATTATTCGTTAACAATGGACAAGAGATGGTTAGTTTGGTTGAAAGACGCATGTAGTGTGTCATGTACATAACACTCGAACTCAAGTCAAATGTTAATTATAAGGTTACTAGTACTCTATATTATATTAAAAGATTAGAACATGAACATTAAAACTAATTCAAAAGAACAAAGTACACAACTAAACACTTACGTACCTATGTATGTTACATTTACATATAATTATATTATGTTAATTTGTTTGATTGGTTTGACAAGACAATCCCTGTGGTTTTAGTTAGCATTCTCAGAGAAAGGATTTATTAAAAACCAAACATAAATTATTGCGCATAGACACAAATATATACTGACCCTGATCTCCTAAAAGTTGCTGCTGGGCTTGATTCTGAGCCTCAGCCAAGCATTCATAAGACAGAAGGGACAAATTAGGACTAGGGCTTGAAGATGGTGTCCATCGTTTCCTGACGGCTTCCTCTCCTTCTCCTAAATCAGTCGAGGACACAGACAAAGACAGGGACAACCAAGATCTAAACAAAGGCTGACTTTCATCATCTCTTCCGAATTTCGGACCGTAAGAATCTGATTGTTGTCCTGCAGAGTGATAGAGCCACTTGTACTGATGATTATGATGTCGACTGAGTGTCAGATCTAAATCATCTTCACTCCGACTCCTTCTATTGTTAGAAAATGGGGAAGGGATCCTTTGTGCACGAATGTAGCATCCCCCTTGTGGGGGGATTGCGATTGGGTCTTCGGAAGTTGACTGAGTTCCAACGGTAGCTGTAGTGGGAATAATTTCCACTTCGTCTTCTTTTCTGAGTGTGATGGAAATAGTGCTAGAGCTAATGGGCCCGGAATAAGGAGGAGGACTAGTGGCAGTTGACGTTGAAGAGCCCGTGATGATTTGACTTGGAATCGGGGTTGGAGTGGGTGTTAACGATGCCGATCGCGAACGTGTCAAATCTAGGTCATCATCGGTGGTGTTGGTTTCGACATTCCTGACATTTTTCGATATTTGTATTGGGGCGCCGTTTTGTTTGTCAATGACATTAGCGACACTGAGACTACGAGAGCGAGAGCGACACGGACTGAATTCGTGTTCACTGCAACAGCAACTACTCGTGACAGAATCTGCGTAGGGTAAATCTAAATCAACAAGACAACAACCTTCTTTTGATGTTCTTTTGCAGTAGTAGTCAGAGCCACATTCGGATTCAGGCGGGGGAGAGGAATCTGGCATTGGAGGTGGCGTTGGAGATTTTTCAATAAAAACTTTTGGCAGCTCCACATTTTTACTGATCGGATCTGATTTTCCTTTCGTAGGAGCGTTGACAGGAGTGCGTGAGATAGTCGCAGTTGAGATATACGTAATGGGTTCGTGCATCAAAGGAATACTCTCCGGTTCATCTAATTCTACATCGGTATCCAATTCCAATTCCGAAGAGCCACCGAGCAAAGGCTCCGTAGCTTCTGGATCTGGACACTGACAGTTGAGACTGGAGAGAGAACGTGAGCTTTGTGTATGCAGAGATGAGCAGCATTCTTCTTTGTCAATTGTCACTCGAGTTGTAATATCAATAGGCAATCCCTTATTTTCAACCGAGTCGCTAATACTTTTTCCTTGTGTGCACATCCGTTGACTGCTATCTGGATCGGATTCACGACTTGTTGACGCAAGCGGTGCCTCTTTTCCTCCATTCCCTGATCGTGTTTCACTCCCTGCTATATTACTAATGCTTAGATTGCTTCCGCTAAGGATTTCTTCGTTTTCTCTTGGATTTCGTACAGACACTCGGGCTAAGGCAGGCGAATCCACTTGGATTGGCTTGAAAATCGATGGAATAATGTAAGAATTGGCCTCTTCGTCCCCATCGCCGCTGGGATGAACGTCTGGTGGCTTGTAATAAGATCCTGTGTCGATACTCCCTGCTCGACGCTTTCGACGGGAGGCACAAGAGCAGAGGAAACTCATTCTGAAATCTTTCGTCGACTTAAGTTTCCCTCGCTTTCTAAGGTAATTTGATTTGGATTTGATCGGATTACAGAACACTTGTTTAGAATACTGACACTTTTTCTGTCATTTAGGAGTTTTTAACAGTGAAATGAAATGTATTTTACTATTCTAATTTCGTAAGTAGTTTGAATATCAGTTATCGTCAGGATAAACAGAATATAGACTTGATTTAATCCCAATTCATCTCACTCTGTGAAATTACGCATGACGGATTGCTAGGCAAGTGAATAAAGAATCTTTGTCCAAACCGCAACACCCAAATATCAGGTCCCTGCCTGACTTCACTTGGTTCACGCTTTTTCTTAGATGATGAGAAATACGAAAAAACCACAAGAGAAACCAAGTCCAATGGGAAAACCTTTTAATAATACCAATTTAAATCTTTGGTTTAAATTCTAACTGTGTCGCTGGCGTAGCCACAACTTACAGAAATGTAAAAACTGAACTGGACAAGGTAGTAATTCAAATCACTGCGTCCGTATCTATATACAAGTAAACTTTATTCCTTTTCATCTGTTGTGTACCCAAATGTAAGCATTAAGATTTTTTGTCCTGCTTTGATTTGTAGTAAACCGTAACTGTAATTCTTCGACATTTCCATTGTTTAGTATTAGAGTCGACATTTACGAGGTGAGCAATAATCATGTATCATTTTTACAACCAACAATCCTTTCGTACTTAACTTCACCTCACGACTTTCAAAAAAGCCTTCTTTCTTTACCAACGTGTAACACCAGTTTTTGTTTTTCTCTTCTTAAGATCTTGGGTCATGTTACGCGTAAAAGTCAATATTCGGTTTTTACTGTTTACAATGCTTGCATTCAAAATCAAAAGAGTTGACTGTACATCTTGTGGAAAACACTGACGACAAGATTTCAGTATTCCGCTTGAAAACTTGCTGGCATGTTATAACAAACAGATACAATGAAGTTTTTCTGTTTCTGGGTAATTTTTATGCGGTAGTCATTATTGCATTGCGATCCTTCCTTTTCATTACTTCCTTTAACCGCAGAAATCTACTTATTTGCTGCATTCCTCTTTCATTAGATAATGATTTTAAACACCAAGCTGTACACAGCTGCTCAGAAAAATATTTTCGATTTTGAAATATATTAAACATTAAAACATCAGATAACTCATTTCTCTCGTCTACAGTTTTCAATACTGTTTTTGTGAGTAGGGTGTAATGGTCAACATTTAATTCTATGAATTTGGCCAAAATTATCGTGCCAGTCACCAATTAATTGAAAACTAAAATGATCACTAACATTGCTTAGACTTCCTGATCATAAAAGTCCCAAAGCAACGCGTACGTAATGACGAGGAATCAAACTGAGTTTCCTGCGCAAATAAAAGTCAACGAAGCTTGAGAAATTAGATTGAGAAAAAATAAGTCACAATCTCATCTCAACTCTCGACATGAACATCAAAAGAATTTTTCCAGCTCCTTAAGTTCAGAATTTGCATCTCTCTTCAGTTCACATCACATTGGCAGAATATGTCTGTTGGTATGTATGTACACTGGAAATACAAGTTGGAAAAATGTGTACTTGCACTTTACAGTTGAGTTGGCTTATATAGAATGTAATATTAAAAACACATCAAGCTAACACTTCACTAAGTTACTACACTGAATGGTTCATCATGGTAGTAGAGAGTAGAGATATCTATAAGAATTGAAGAGGGAAAAAGGCGCAAGTGAGGAACTTGATACAAAAGTTCATCGTATGCAACATAAATACATCGAATCCGTGCATTCAGCACTCCATAGCAGGAGAAGTGCTGTCAAGAATCTAAACAGCAAAATTCTAAGTATTGAAGGACTAATAAGCCGACTTTTGATGATAAGTGTTCTCTGCCTCGACTCTGAAGTTCTCTCAAGTGTAGTATGAAGACATCAAATGAACGAAGAGATCTGAAATCAAGTCGACGCAACCCAGTTGAGGCCGTCAAACTTTAACTTGAGAAACTTTAGTTTGACTTTGACTTTGACACCCAAAAGAGAGCTCATTCAGCTTGAGCTAGTGATGGCAGATCCGCGAAACTCACAATCAGAAAATGCTTTTCATCTATTTACACTTGAATTCCTTCAACAATACAACTTAGTCAAGACAGACACACTTTTACATAGTACAACACTACATTTAGTCATGTTAATGTTTAACCAATGATTTTTGGTTTGCTTAAATCAAAATCTTCATTCACAAGATTTGGATTGTATTATGGTGTTGAAGCGTAAGTGATGCTATGCCAAGATTGATTTTCAGAAGTAGAAGCTATTGTACATGAAACACAAATGACTTAATTTCCTTGGAATTCCAATATAATACACCGTGTCAAATCAATTTACATCTGGCACTATTGATTTGAATAGCCGTAGAAGGAAATTGATTGAATTCAACATTCAAAATATGCAGATTTGAACAGGATTACAATTCAGGCACCTACTGTGTAGATTTACATTAGAATATGAATATCGTGATGTGACGTGAAGAAAACTATGCTGAGCTCTCAAATTAATAAATCAAATTAATCATGACTCAATTCTATTTTCAAGATGAAAGGTTTTCATAATGATGGAGCGTATAATGAAACTGTAGATATTTCAGCCAGCCGTAATTCGTCGATATATTCAGCATGGTGAAGTAGTCAATTTTTCAGCTGATTGTTGAATGAATTTCAATTTACATAAGTCACCTGAGTAAGGAACATAAAAATGCTACTACAGAATATATTATAAGGAATTGTTTAGTGAGTCAATCTTCTTTTTCGTGATCCTATTTAGTCACAATTTAATGTGCATTTACATTGTGATGATAGAATAAGATAGCTAATAAATCCACATCTTCACATTGTAGTCTTGAACAGAGTTAGGATGTTTAGCCTTTGGGATTTTAAGACTCACGACTTGCAATGAAGCGAAGATTAGAGTAATGTAGCTTGAGAAATGCAATAAATATCAACTGATTGTGATGTTAGATAGGGAGAGGAAGAAGATGTAGGAAAAACTATTTTCTTCCCTTGAAATTGGCTAGTAGAGAGAAGAGAGAGAGAGAAGGTTGAGAAGAAGAGTAGAAGTAGAATCTCGCTTGAAAATTGTATTATTGAACTCAAGGTTAGAGTCCCTGGCGAGCATCAAATTATTTAATGAATACGAACGACAGCATAAGTGCTGTATCATTTCGGATCACATAACATTGGTGAAGAGAAGTCTGTGTGTAGGGAGTGCAGACTGTGCATCTTCTGCTCTGCATTGTAATTATTTTACTATTTACGTCCCATTATGCTCTCTCCTCGCGTGTATTCTATTCTTCTACCTGTTAGTCCCGTCCATTCTTCACTTTTCACAATTCAAAGTGTATTATGCTGGCTTTATTGTTATTCAAAGTCAGATCACACAGAGGAAAGCTCCAATATCCATAGACAGAACAAGAAGAAGGGAAAGAGAGAACTGTAAACGAGGAGGAATAGGACACAATCACAATGGGAACTTTTCACCCTATAATATATTAGTCTTTGACAACTAAGTACGTTCAGGTTGGTTGGATGTTAGATCTCGGATCGCAGATCAGGCGAGAAAAGCTATGCACAGAGGCAAGAGGAGGAAAAAGGGCTTAAGGGCAGTAATACTTTTCCTATACAGTTGAACGATGTAGTCGGGAGCTCGAGCCTCCGACTTTTCTTTTGTGTCTCTCAAAGATTATGTTTCTCCAGTGGGAGATTAGAGGAATAGAGCAAGCTTTCGACTTGTGATTGAGGTTGTGTCCAATTATTGCAGAATTTCTCTCTCTTCAGCCCAACCAGACTAAATCCACGTCACGGGCATTGTAATTGTAATCTTCTAGAGGTAATCTCTATTTTTACCTCTTTGGGGATTCCTAAAACCTCCCCGTGTAGTAATGCACTTTTCTTTGCCTTTCCTCTTATCTTATCTCGGCTCACGCACTTCTACCTTTAATACGGATATCTTACACTACAAAGCACAACGCAAGATTTCGAAGGCGGCGGAGGTTTTCTGGGTTAGATTGAGAAACCCGAGGACTCCAAAAATTGCCTTCACCGGATTTTCATGGAGTTAAACGAACAATTTATTCCTTTATTAATTTCTTAAACCAATAGGCACAGCCACGTCAAAGAGATGTGGAAATTAATTTGTAAAACTCATTCTCCTGGCCGTGGCTGGAATCTGTTTGTATTAGAGATGAGATAACCAAGATAAATACAGAACATCTATGAACACAAACCACGGATGAAATCAACTGTCTGCTACTTAAACTCTGAGGTTACAGCCTAAGTGTTAGCAATCCTCCTCAGCTCAGCTTTAGCTTACTCTGGCATAAAATATTATGCGTATCTGCACACAAATTTATTTTTGGCTTGTCCTCTACAAATCACTTTTCTTCCTTCATAAGAATAAACATGCGCTTTTTCAAGAGGAACATTTACCATGCTTTTAGTCTCTTAAAAATATATCCACGATGATTCAGCAGCTATAGCAGTAGTAGCGTGTATTTATCTATTTGTCGATCTATAAAATTGTATAGACTGATACAGTTCCAACGAATTACGTAATAAGTTAATAAGTTTGCAGTGTCAAAGATTTTGAGCCTTGATTTTTGCCAACTGATAGAGATTTGTTATTGGCTGATAGGAATAAAGTTAAGTATTTTGATTTATTTCAGTGTATTAAAGTGTAATTTCAACTATTAACTGGATTAGCTAATAACTAGTAGCTTCAGGTATTATTATTTAGTATAAGCGATAAGTGGGTAACTAGTTTAGGTTGCTGAAGCGCACCTAACTTCCTACTAACTAACTCAGCTGGGAACTAACTAATTCTAGTTACTTTAGTTGGCTATCTGAAATAGATTTGAATGTAGAGTGCAGACATGGGGATAGTGCAGAAAATCGGGTGGTATACTCTTTCAGCACTCTCTCTGTGTGATCAGTCTAACGTTTGTCTTTTCAGAGGCTACAATATCTTAACGTGTGATCCGAAATTCAAACCGAATGTTGAATGTGTCTGACAAGCGAAGCAAGAAGTCGAGGAGGAAGTTTAAGTGCCTCAGGTTTGTTCATGCTTAAGTTTACAGTTTAGTTTTAAAGTTTTTACATAGAGATACAGGAGAGGAGGGAAGAAACGATTGCCAACTAAAAGTAGAGCATATACATAGACAAAGAAACTGAAATCTTCTCTGTAGCTCACTTTTAAGTTTATATCTTTCTTCTTATGCAAACAGATATCCACCCAAAGCAAATCTATCTGCATAGCTTCCTCTGTCTAGCAGCTACTAGAAAATGCTATCTGTCTGATGTACAACCGAGAAAAGGATGAGACCTACTATTTATATGTAACCAAAGCCAAGGAAAGGAAAGTAAAGAGGAAGAAGAGGCGGGTAGTTGAGCCAAACTTTTGCATAACGTAGTAGTACATATCGCATCAAGAGATGAAGAGCAGAGCGGAAGATCCTTCAGACTTGACTTGCTCCTAACTAAAACGAAATCAGAACTGAAGTCAGAAGTTGAACTGCATTGAACCGAGTACAGAACAACTTACACAAAACTCCCCGCTCGTTCTCCTCTTACTCTTTTGGCTGGTTTTCCTGGAACCTTTTCTATATTTATTTTCTACTGTTGTCCCTACTACGACACTACTCCAACACTCACAGGGCAAGGCAATACATGCACAGAAATTATTTATTGCAACCTTCAATCCCTCCTTGCATATGTATTTATACGATACTACCACTGTTTTGCCAACTTTATTATCTCATTTATCAGCTTTATTTCATTCATGCCACTCTGTTTTCATCTACCAGATGCATGACACTGCATTTCAACTTTACTCCTTTATCAAAATTGCAGTCTATTCTCAACTCTCGAACACTTAGACCATTGAAAGGCTATTTTAATTACATCAGATTGCATTTCTGCACAACCGAAACAAATTGCTCCTTTTCATATCTGCACTGGCAATCTGGACAACTGGAGATTGCTTCTAAATATAGAACAACACACAATAAATATCGTTTGATAATTCAAAATGTCTATGTCTCCAGAAAACTCGTTTAAACTGTCGCTTTACATACAAACTAAATGAAAGATTACTAAGATAAAATTTATGTATTCACCAGTACGTTTGTACCTAGTCTGTAACTTCACACGTCGTTCTTTTTATTAGTGCCACAAAACATTCCATAGAAAATCTTTTGGCCATATTACCCAATTTCTTGACTTTCGATTCAATATGCATTAAATAGATTAATTAATATACCCCCTAGAGCCTTTAGATGATCAGGTATGTCACTACACTACCACTGTGCCTAAATTTTTCACCGTTAGTTCAGACCAAATCTATCAGTTCTACGAATTATTCACATTCTGATTCAACAAACCAAAATTCGGTCGATTCATACTCAGAAATCGTTTTTGATAGATGCATGTGAGTCAAAAGTGAAAGCATTCATGAAAAGGCTTCAATCAAACTAATGAAATTCAAACTTATTTAATTAGACTGGGACATAGGCTAATTAATTTAGAAGTTTTTGGCAGAAGGTTTGATTTTTGGTTACGATTCTAAACTATTCTCTATAATGTTGAAGTTGGAAGTTTATCGCTAAAGGTAAATTAGAGTAGGTGAGTCACAAGAAACAGGGCAAACTAAAGTTTGGTCAAAAGGTTGTACGTTATTGTACGCAGGCAGTCACCTACTATGATGCATACTGATAATTGGTAGCATAAAATCAAAAGATATATCTTTAATTCCTTCCTACTCGTTATAAGAAGCTAGGATAAACTCTATGGATTTGCCGGTAAAAAGGATTAATTGCACTTTCGTGAGCCGAAAGCGAGTAAAAAATTCATCACTATCATCACTATCTGTAAATTAGAGTTTGGAAAAAGCTGATCTTCTTTGGCATATGATATATGAATCTTATACATATAAACTAGCACCTACCTAAGTAAGTTCTTTTACATAACCTAACTATTCAACTCCCTTATTTATGAATTCACGATCTTTTGTGTCGTAAAGTTAAATCCAACTGGATTTAGCTTAACCTTTGCCATCGAACATCTGGCATAACTCATAAATCACGCCACATGCTATTCTACACTGTAGGATCTCGCAGTAATCTCATCCAAGTACTCAGGGTTAATATTATAAGTATGGTCAACCATCATGGGCACACTATTTTATTTTTAGTTAAACCTACGATCTACATAAATAATATACTTATGTGCAGTAAGTTTTCGATTTTTTACTGAATGTTATATCTATTTCAGCCAGCTGAATTGCAAATTGCAATACAACTGCAATTTTATTAGAAAGAGTGTTCAATGCGGAATATTATTTCCACTTGCTTACCGAAAGTGGTAAAGTCACTGTAATTGCACATTTTTTATTGTGGAACGGCAAAAACCTGATATTAAATTGTTTGAACTAGTTAGATTGAAGCCCTCCTTTCAAATTCGCATGTACCTGTTAATACGGTACGTTTTTATTAAATTTTAATTTGAATTAGGTAGCTATTAAGCCACTAATCAGGAGTAGTAGTGTGTTATCCTCACAAATTGCGAATTGATAAACAAATACACATCTATGTTCCTATCTTTATCAATAAGATTAGTGATTAGACCCATTAACACGCTTAACAGAATGTGAAACGCAAAATTAAAAGGATTTAAAAGCATCAATTTATTCATCATTAGTGAAAATAAAACGGGTCTTCTGAACCATATAATGGAACAAAAACAGGCACTCCCCCTGCATACTAGTACTGCGATTTGTGACAAGTACTAATTACTTAAAAAGAGTATCATTTAGAACCGATAAGTAAAAATGAGGCAACTAATTTATCAGTCACGTCATTGGTCATTAGTCACTAGAAATAAAATGTGAAATTACTATTAGCTAGCAGTATATTTTAGTATAAAGTATAAGGTTAGTTATGAAAAGTTGTGTGAGAGCGACACACCTCCTCACATGAGGGAGACATGAACGAAAACCTTGAATAAGGTTACTTACCTAATTATTCTGTTGTATTTGGCTATAATATAAAATTTAGCTGCAGCTACATAACAAAATAACAACATATAGTAACGAGTAGAAAATATTAAAATGCTAAAGCAAACACAATAGTTCTTAAACTTGACCTGACTATCCTCTGGGTTGGTCTTCAGTCTCAGCAAGACTGGAATGAACTGAACTCGACACCAATATTCTCACAAGTCATTGCATGAGCTGCCTCAGAGTTGGCATAGTTGGCAAGATGCAAGGAATGGAGTCACCTAGTGCTTACTACAACTTATTGTGTTCACTTCATAATATCATAATAAATATTCAGCCAAATATCAAAGCTCTTAACATAAGCAAGTGTAATACGAAGTCAACTACTACATAAAAATACATTTGAGTCTCGAAATATTCTTTATAGTCTTGATATGAGACTTTTTCATGTTGACTTCCTTAATCTAATAAGTAAGCATTAACCTCAGTTACACAATGGATAATCTTTCCCTAGACTATGTTACTTACAGTCACAGAGCACTGTACACACCTTTATGAATACTGAATCAGTTTCACGAGCTCGCACTAGAAAAACCTGTAGCTAAACAGAATCCACTTTAATTTAACGCAACTAAAACGTCATAAATGGTAATACTTGTCCCTCTTCTGTAATTTACTGCGAGTACCTACCTACTTTATTTAATTGTTAGCTTAGCTCAGTGGCTTACTTGCTTTATTAGTATCACTGGACAGAACACTATTTCCTTAATGGAAAAGAAATTGATGAAAGCCTTTTCCTTGTCCCCTGTAGTAGCTATTTGTCAGCGCTTTCAGTCCACTCTTAATTCATATACATATCAAATTGCATAAACGTGAAAGCAAGGGAAGTAAAGCAAATCCCACACTGCCATGATAATAAGACTGACTTATTGTTCGTATACCTAAGTCAGGTTCAGGCTAACTCTACTATAAAACCGGATTTTATTCTTCACAGGGCAAGACATTCACTCAACTCAACGCATTGCTAAATAATACAATGCAGTAGCAGTCGCACATCTTTGTAAAGTCGTTAGTGACTATAAATCTATTGCTCTAAGAACCGGTGTGCATGATTTTAGTGACAATAGACCTCTACTACTGATGCCATGTAGTTAGTAGTTTCATTGCACTTGCAGACAAACCACATCTACTAAATTGCTACCTACTACATAACTGAAATATATAGTAAATACCAAATAAAATTTTTTGATCAATTATTCATAGTTGCTTGGAAAAATGAATGCATTGTTGTCAATTTAAGATGTTCAACAGCAAATTAGGAAAGCATTCAAACGCATGAAATTCTAATTACAAAAATGTGTTTTGAAGGTTCTTCAGTCTAAGTTAAAATTGTAGCCGCCTACGTGCATACCCTTAAAATTAATTGTCCTTTACTATATGCGACAAATTAAAACAGAAGATAAGGAATGCCAAAAAGATGTTTTTATCATAGTCAATTATTTCATGCATCTGTTTTGATACAGGTATAGCGTGCTATTAGTAGGAAGCTAATGTTTCTTATAATCTCGTATTCGTGCACTAGTATATTGTGTTACTGCTGTCTACTAAATCACTCAATTGTAATAGAATCAAGGCTACATTACAAGACGAGGACGTAAGTACATGTAAGAAAAAGCATTCATCACATTAATGCAAGTAAACAGTTGCAAGTTCAACCAAGTGCATCATTCTTTTACACTTGTTCATTATTTGCAATAAATATGCAATGGAATGATAACAAAAGAATTATACGTAGGAAGCAAGAAGCATATGCTCAAGAATCTATGATTCATCAAGTAACGTTCGCTACTTTTGAGACCTTACAGTTACATTCTCAAACTCTTTAAATGCAAATAAAACAATGGCAATACAAATTATAGTACATTATACATGCTTATTATTTTAAAATTTGTGTTGCAATGGCGTTAGAACATTACTATGCAGTTTGATCTGCATTCCAAAGCAGTATAGTACATGCTAATGATATTTTAAAAGCAAATGCTTTTAGAAAACACAAGAAGTGATTTAACAGTTGTGTTCTGTCATTACGAGCTTATTCAGGCTTTCTAATAGATAAGATGAAGGTACTGAAATTAGAGAGTCGTAAATGTCTGTAAGGGTCGCTCAATTCATGTATATACTTTGACACACATTCCTTGTGTAAGTAAAATTCTGTTTTAGTTGAAGGCGAGCAAAGAGTTGAATATTTTCTGTATATAGTTAACAAGAAAAGAAAAATGTTCCGTCAGTTCGGTTCCAGTGGTCGCCATCAATTACCAAGAACTTCTGGTGTGCCGGTAATGGGAAAATAACGAGCTGGGTCATCCATCAGTATCTTACATAACTAACCTTAACATATTATTGGGTCAAGTTTTCTTAGCTTTCAAAATTAATTGTGTGAGAGAAGACAGAGGCGGCTCTCTAGAGATTTCTAGCCAGCATAATAAATCTACAATTTTCTTTGGTTACTTCATCTTCGCTTTCATTTCTATCTAAAATAAGGAATGATAGAAATATCCTATGCACTATAGCCAACGAATCCTACTGTGGTAGCTTATTACAAAAAAATCCTATTTGATAAGTCTAGTAATCTTATAGTGATTGGAAGATAACTCACGTTGCTAATTCTATGTCGTGTGTATTATCATGTTGCACGTATACAAACAGTAAATAATGGAATACTTGTGTAGGCTCGCTCGTATTATGTTGTATACATAGGAAAATGTAACACAAATATTATATCAGATATCTGTGCTCCGTGCAGCGTATCATTTATGCAGTGCATATTGTTTTGTAAGCATGAAGGAGAAGTTAAACATACATGTTAACCCAAAAATTGGAATTGAGGACATGCTTTTTCTCCATATCTTCTGCAACGAAATGAATTTGCTGGTGTACTAGATACAAAGCTCTAATCTACTACAGTAGACATTGCATATTATTCAGTCTGTTGTCGAACAGGTTGCAGACGTACAAGTCAAGTCACCCGAGTCAAACCTCTGAGTAGTGTTTGTATTAGTATATAAATTCGAATTGCACTAATATTAAGATCATGCTATAGATTGCTTTATAAAAATTCCTAATACAGACACAGCCTTATATGAGTATAACTGATACATACCTACGTAAAACATTGTAAGAGCATTAGGACGCCTCATTGTGTGCATGCAAGTTCTACTTTAGATGGGAACATTTAAAAATTGAAGATGAACTGAACCTGAATCGAAAAAGTAGAGAAGGGAGGTTAGGAAAGTAAGGCAATCTTATTCCTATTACCTACTTGATAATAGCATCATGCTTTCCTTTCATTTATGCCAGAGCACTTGCACTGCAATCCTTCCTTAGCTCCTTCAATTCTATACACAGAAGCTTAATTGGCAACATAATGTATATTACATTGTAGTAGAAGGTGAAGTAAATATATATCTCTCTTCATGTAATTTCACCCCTTCCCTGGTTGTTTCACTGTCGTGCCTTGTAGTAATATAATGCTATTATTCTCCTCCTGCTCTTAACCATGAATATTCAACTCTATTATGTATGCGGAGTGTTATATAAAACTTTCATGAACAGTAGCATAATTTAAATTCACCAATAAAAAAATGCAACTCTTGACTTAAATGTTGTTGGTTACATGCTCTCTCTGGCCTGGCAAACTGGATATCGACGTATTTTCTATTGAAAGAACCCAAGCCCAAGCTCAATCATTCTCACAGAACAACATTGTACTTTTTTGAATTGACTTGCTCCGAAGAACACATATTTTCATAACCGAACTATAAATTTTCATCGAACTTTTATGATTGAGTTTTATTGAACAATTTTTGTCTACAGAAGGGATAAAGATATTGTTTTGTACAATACTCACACATAAGAGTCGGAATTTATTGAATGTTCCATAATATAATAGACACACGTGCACTAGAAGATATTCTTATTAACTTTAACGTAATATATAGTAGACTTAGTTTTAGTATAACTTGGTATCTTATACTAAAGTTATACCGCATAACATGAATTTATGTTAGTACTGGTTAGAAAACAGGATTATAATATAATAATATTATAATATTAACATTATGTACAAATCATAAGGTTTTATATCTAAGTAGTCTGATATATACTTATATTTTGTCTATACATAATGTATATACATTTGTACTACGTACACACGTAAATGTACGTATTGTTGTAAAGTGTAAAAGGTAAGCCTTAAGGCTTAATTCTTCTTCAGCTTCCAACATGCACACATGCATAGACACACAGGTAAGAAAGAGTGGAGTAAGAACTACTCTACACATAGGAGTTAGTCAGGACGCCATGTCTGTCCAGGCTCTACACACAATTCAGTCAGCCAAAGAGTAACAAAAAATTAGAAACAAAAACTAAATAAATGCATTCATACTTCATTTCATTCGGGCAGGTTCATTTTGGCTCCTAGAAGAGCCTTGTTATACTATACGAGGGAGTATGAGAAGAGTAGCGCTCTGGTGGCTTTACTTTCAATACGCTCACATTAAAGAACGGGTAGACAATAATGTGACGATGGAATGGAGTAGAAGGGAGCATGCATACGACCGGTGTAGGCAGTTAAAATTTAGAGTTAAGATTTACTTCTCTCTCAAGTAGACAGTCCAGTGGGATTGGATGGGATTCTTTAATGCGTACATATTCCTACAATATTCTATAATATATATATATATACTACAACAGACTGAGCTTTATATATCTAGGGCATCATTATAAGAACTCTCGGAGAGTCTAAAGACATCATCAGAGTATACTGGTGGATGGGATAGCACTCTAGCATACCAAGCAGACGAGCCCTCAAGCTTTTTTAGCTAAATCTCAACAACTATTAACTTCAGGCGCAATACGTACCAACAAACTACCTGTATCTGTCTACTACACCTTATAACAATACTGAGTGACTGAACACGTATAATATTCTTGGCGTAACGTAGCATAGATTCTCCAGTTTTTCTATCCTTCACCTAAGGATTTACACACCTAAGATATATTTTACCTGTTTTACGTTCCTTAGCACTTCTCTCAGCATTTTGCTGGAAAAGTACAATCTTATAAAACAAAACAATGCTACAAGTGCTATGCTTATACTCTCCGTCCTCTTTACTTCCCTCCATTATCTCACACAATATACCTAAGAAACGGATATCCTTTCGTTCCTTCACTCCTTCACCTAATGTTTACCGGCGCCTCTTATATTTAACTTTTTACTTCACTTACCTTACCCACCTTAACTTCAAACGACATATCTTCATGTCCTTACCCTTAACTATATACAAAGCTTGGCTCGCGTACTGCGTAATAATCCTGGAATTCGATTTTTTTTCTACTACTGAAAATTTAGTACGTAATTGCTTCCATTGTAATTTTCTGTGCAACCATTCGAATTCCTAATAATAGCGGGAGGGATGCGGTAAAAACGTCTGTAAAGAATAAGCTACAAGCATGATGACAATAAATGGATAGCCAATAATCTATTAATTTGCTACAAAAAATGACACCTACCTATTTCATTAGTATGTATATTATATGAAACAGAAGAGGAATAAGTTCAATGGTAATAAATAGTTACCTAAAGAAAACAAAAGTCTAGTCGCTTATCATGCAACAATGTGGGATTGTAGGATCATTGTTGTAGCATAAATAAGTATGCGATTCTCATTTGTTAGAGTTTCTCAAGTCAGTAAACGAAGTATGTGTAGTATTTACTTATGGTTGAGAGACTCTGGTAATTGTTTTCAGTTTCGTTCACGTTTATGTAGCGTAAATACACGAGATATCACAATTCCCTCTTTACTGACAATGAAATACATCCAAGTTTAATATGGAAGCATTAAACACATTAAGATACGGATTCAATGTCAAATTCTCTGTAAACTTTTGAACAATTATTGTTCCTAGTATTGTTTCACGGTTTGAACCTCGCAAAAATGTTAAACGCCTTTCTGTCTTCCTTTGTACATTCTATTCTCCACGTGGACATGAAATACATTTGTTGTTTAATAGTTTTATTAATCCTTTAAAAAGTTGCACTATAAGTATAATCTTTTGCCCATGATTCACAATAAGGATGTTTGAAACCAAAAAGATATTCTGCAATGCTCGACAGAAAGGCATTTCTAAATGAAGTCTGATTATCTCTATCTCAATGCATTTGTACTTGAACAGAATCTCTTGAAATTTATGTTTCATTGACGTTGGTAATGAGGACTGGAATAGCAGAGGAACATTTAGATAGAGCATTAAACTGTTCACAGCAATGAAAAATATGAATGATACTGATGATTGCTATACTGCAGTACAATTTGTAAAATGTCTACAGTTATAGCAGACATTAATGTATCGGTTTCTTCGAAGACAAATAATTTCTTCCTTTTTCTAGTAATTTTGGCCCAACTAATGTTCCTTGCCTTGTTTACCGTGCTCGTTTCTGTGTCGTAACTGTTTTACAGCAAAATAAATTAGCCTTGAAAACAATATCATAAATAGCTGCTCAATTTAAGTTTGAACCGAAAATTGCTTTCCTCGCTATTATGAGCAATACTAAATCTGAAATGTTGTAGCAGTTAAGACGGAATTACTACTATATTTACCAAGTTTGAATCCAAACGGTACTATGAGAAGTTTCTGCGTTTTCCCTACTTTATTGGCTCTAGAAAAAATAAAATCCTTCTGAATTACCTTTTATGCTAAGAGACTCCTCTTTGAGACCAATATCAAGTAAAGGCGATGCAAATAAACCGAATAAGTTCCGTAAACTAATTCTTCAACCCATACAAGTACCTAGTATAGTAGTAGACCTAGTTACATTCCTAGTTCTTCTATTGGCTTTTATTGGATTTTATGAATGCGCACAATAATTATCTCTGCTTAGGGACATTTTGCTTCAGTAATAAAAGAGAACTGTTTAAGAAATTGCACCTCCAACTCAATTTCGCAATTCACTATTTGCAAGCTTAAAGTTATAGAGGCAGTTTTCGATTTAAAAAAAACTTTCAGTCATTCGGAGAAATTCTTTTTTAAATTGCTCTGGTATTTGAAGAAAAAAATTGTTAAAATAATTACTAAATATATCTACACAATAGTCTGCACCCTGAATCCCTTACTGATTTGTCTTAATTTGCTCAAGCCACGTTTACTAAATAATTAAACATCCTTTCATCGGTTATACATTCAATCCCCTTCAGGTTTTTAAAGGTCGCATTTTCAAATAAGTATTTACAGTGAAACAGGTTCACC
>JAAAYG020004827.1:0-28520 GCA_009936455.2 Tomocerus minor
TCGGATATAGAGAGAAGGGTAGTATGCTCAATAACTGCTGGATGCTTGCAAGTGGCAAGCTGGCACGCACTACTTCTATGAATGTATAGGTATTATGTAATGCTTTGCTCAAGTTGATCTTAGTTCTTCCTAGTCTTAGTAGTCTATATGATGATACGAACATATTTATAGGAAAATATTAGGGAATACGTTTCTATATTGTAGGAGTGTTTGAGCGTATATCTGTAGTTTTCATGCAAAGTAACAGTAACAAAATATATGTATGCTTTTGCGTTTTCACTCGCATTCAGTCGAGCAATTCGGAATTTCGGATCGGATTTTAGGATAGGAGTCAGCAAACTGAAACACAACACAGGCCTTGCCTAGTCAGTAGAAAGTCACTGTGCTACTGTGTGAATTTTTGTATGTAGATTATTATCAAGTGTATACGTAACACAATTACTCCAGGATAATATAAATTAGATAAATATCTATTTACTTCGATGTCCTGTGCAAAGGTTATCTACCTAGTTAGTGCTATATACAAGAATTAACAAGTTCTTTAAAAAAAATGGTTCAATTCTGCTAAAGTTTTTGCTCCTAAACTCCTCCACCATTGTGTTGTAGACATAATATTGCATTGCCAAAGGAAATGTACGGAAATATACATTAGTATTTCTTAAAAGTTCAACGTTTTTGTGCGCGTGAAATGTGTTTTCGGTGAATAGTTTCTAAATAATGTAAAATTAGCTCCGAAGGTTCAGTTCTAATCTTTTGGAGTATGCCATAAACGCAATGCATTAGTACATTTACCTGATCTACGTGAATTTGAGGTAAATATGATCCAATAATCCTCTACTACTTCGACCGTTTGTTTCTCACTCTTTCTTACTGCGAATTAGTATTAGTATTGTGTTCCACGAATGTTAAATCATAGCTTTTCAAAGTATTTGTAGGCAGGATTGGGCAATGCAATACGAGTAATTTGTGGGTGGTTGTTCTTTATGATGTAATCATAAAGTTTAAAAATCCTATATGAAAAATCCCTTACACTTCTAGATTTTGTATCAATCAAAAGTCAGAACTACCTCTATGTGGTAATATTAATAAGGAATAAATTTCCTTAAAGGTTCTGGTCAGGTCCTAGATATTAGAATTGCCATTTGTTGATTGTTATAATATTCGTGGGTGTGTTTAGTCAGTTAAATAGGTTACAAACCGAAATTAAACAATTATTAGGTCGATTTCTAATAATATTCGTACCCAGCAATGTCAATATTATTATATACATCATATCAAATACTAAGTACATGAAAGTACTTAGTATTTCATGCATTGCAACTATTTTCACTTACAAAACGCTTTATACGTCAGTTGCAATTGATTCCAGTATTTAAAGTGCTAGCGTGTATTTAGTCGCAAAATTTTTTGTCCAAAGATTACAATTGCTATTTCCCCTTACGCGTCCCCTCCATTCTCAATGTGTTGTAGTTGAGAGTAAGTGTAGTATAAGGAACTAAATTGTTCTCACCGTATATCAATATGCATAAATAACTTAAATTCAGTTTTCCCTGTAGCAGCAAGAAGGGTGGCACAACATACTCCGGGGATAGTAAAGAAGAATTTAGGTACCTATATTATACTCTATGAATATAAGTATGAAATCGCCGGTTACTCAGTTGATAAGGATAAGAGCGGAAGTGGGCTTAAGTATATTGTATGATTCTGTGTACGGTCAGAGTACTTAAAAGTAGTAGTATAAGTGCAATGTGTTAAGTACTAGCCTATTAAGATAGTCAAATAGTCTAAATACATGCAAGAAGTCAAAATCAGAAGGGTAGTTTGGATGTTGGGAAGGTTATATTAAATTTTCTGGGTGAGTATTATATACAGGAAGACATCTAGCCAAGCTTGCTATTCGTGGGTATTTAATACAGTCTATCGTTCTAAATAAGGTTACGTGTATGTCGTTTCATACATGATAAAGAGATGAACAGGACCAACTGGTAGGTAGCAGTAGTATTTTTTGTAAGGAATAAATTCGGTTGATTTCTTCCTGGATATTTTTACATGTATAAGTATTCACATTTGCTGTGGGTACCTATAAGAAAGCGTCAGCTGGCCAGCTTGTGCCCTTCTGTAATTGTGGGATTAAAGTATTCAACAGATACTGGAGGCACAAGTCTCGCTTAACAAAGGTTGGGATAAATTCTAATGAATTAAATTCATACGAAGACATAGCTGCTGCATCTGCACTTCAATTTATATATGTTAATAGTGCAAGTGCGAGAGAACAAAACCACTATCAATGTAATTTCTGTATTCTACAAGTTTTGTTTATCAGTTTCATTGTGACTGTGAAGCTGTGCTCAAGCTTTACATTTTCCTTCTTGGTGTGTAATGTGGTGTATGCTGTCTTTCCTTGCAGTTATATCGTAAAGCTGAAGTAGAAAGAAGATGGTAAAATACCTTTGGTTTGTATACGAGTTCCGAGATACTATTATCACCTACATTCCTATAATATCTCCTCTACTCTCTTCTACTACTACCTATATAGCAGAAGAATAAAAACAACAAAAGTCAGTTGTTCTCCTTATATACCTAATGCTGTGTGAACCTTATATACAGAGTTCATACGTTTCTCAGTGCAAAATAGTGTAAGCAAGTTACACAGCACAGTTTTTTTCAGTAACTCAAGTTGTATATAAAAGTAAGATCCACAGTTGTTCAACTCTTTGCCAAGTTACATTTATATCTCTATCTACGTTGTTTTCTATGTGCTATGTACATAATATGTAGGTATGTGTACTAAAGTTGATTAGATAGGAGTTCAGTTGAATGCCATAACATGCATGTGCAAATATCGTAACAAGAACTGCAATTCTCCTCTCTGTATGTGTAATATGTACATCAAACATGTACGTAAAGGACTCATCATCATTGCTATCCGAACATTGAATAATAGTAGTCCGTGGTGGTGGTGGTGGTAGTACTAGTATATCTCCCAAATCGTAAGATATTAGATACAGGATACACAATAAAGGGAGCCTCCCAACCAACTCAAGAAGACCCGTTATTCCTTTTCGCATAAATTAACTACACTACACAATTTCTCACTAAGACCATAATTATTTTGCAGAGCACATCCTTATTATTAAAATTGTCCTTCTAAACGAATAATGAACCATTTTGTTAGTGCTAATGTTTATTTTATAAATTACAAATTGTCATTTTCCTTTTAACTCTTCGTTTGCAAAGAGCGAATGCCAAAACATTCGAATTCCTCACATAATTTGTTCTATATTTATAGAGCTGAACTTAGGGGTTCATTCCCAGTTCCCAGTTCCCACACCCAGTTTACGAGTGAAATGATTACCTACTTACTATATAACGTATTCGTTTTATGTGATTTATGAGTCTTTAAGTTTTAAGGCACCTAGGTAAATTAATTTACCATTCGTCATGCCCTATTACAAAAATTGTGATTGCGAATGTATATATCTAATTTCAGCCACTGATTTGGAATATTTTACAAATTGCAGAATTTTGAAAGCTATTTAAATTCTAAAGTCTTATGATGTGACACCCCAACCAACTGTCTTCGTTTTATCGATTCACCATTTCGAAGGAAATTAGTCATTCAAACTTTGAAAAATGGGTAAGTGAAATAATTCTCTATTTTTCTTGTTATAAAACTTCTATATTTCGCATTATTCTATTATGTTCATATACTCTATTCTATATAGGAAGTCAAAAGTAGTAATAAATGGAATAATATTGAATAGTGTATAATTTCCGTTTATAGATATTAAAGATCTTTTCTAACAAAAGTGTAGCTTTTATATATTTTTTCCAATTTTGTCGAAACCGTGTCATATACATCGAGTGTATTCTTGGTGATCTTTGCTTTTAATCTCTGTTGTTTTTACATCTTTTCAGGAGGAAAGTCAAGTAAAAGCAATGCACAAGACAAAACTTTGAGAGCTGTCGACAACAGATTTGCCCCTGGAGATCCATTCCAAAGATCCGGAGTGGTTGTCTCCAGTACAAAAAATTGCGATATAATTAGGACTCCTTGTAAGATATTTTGCAATTATACGTACTTAATTTGCCTCTAATTTTTAATGGATAACATTGAAACTTTTGTTTTTAATTAAAATTTTCATAGCTCTCAGCACATTTGGCCAGTCAAGCAATAGCAATAAATGCAAGACACTTCCGCAGCAACTATCATTTCAGAAAAGTCGGGGAGATTCTTTTGATTCCACGAACAATGGATTTGTGAGGGGCGGTAATAGTCATAATCACGCTCATGTTTCGACTCCAAATGGTACAAGTAGTGGCAACACATTTCTCCAGCACCACCATCAGCAACAACCAACTTATGGAACTGGAATCCAGGGGAAAACTCTTGTCGCTTTGTATGATTACAGTTCAAGGCATACTCGAGATGTAGCGTTTAAAAAGGGAGATGTGTTAGAAGTCATTAATGATAGGTACTTACCTATAAAAAATATTTTTGCTCACACCGATGTTATCTGTAAACTTGACGTAATCACAAAAGTTTAGTGTTTTTATACTGCGTAGCTGTATTTGGCGAATACTGTATTAAATACAGCAGTAAAAACACTATATAATAGTTTTTAATTAAATAGTGAAGTTTATACAGTAATTGCTTCCGTTTTGCCTTTTCTTATCACAGCGATCCAGATTGGTGGAACGTGTATGTAATACGAACAGGAGAGACCGGCTTCGTTCCAAGGAATTTCGTTGCAGTAGAGAAATCGATCGAATCTGAAGAGTAAGTAAAGTAGGTTAGAATAGAATGGAAATCCTCGGTACTCCGAAGAGATCTTGCGAGTAGATATATCATTTGTCATAGAATTCATAATCTTGAAATCTAAAACAAAAAATCACAAAACAAAATTCGGGCCTGAAAAATTATTTTTTGTAATCCTTTAGCTGGTTTTTCGGCAAAATTTCAAGAAGAGAAGCTGAAAAGATGTTGATGGGTGAAGAAAATCCTAGAGGTACATATTTAATTCGAAACTCAGAGCAAAATCCTGGCTCTTTTTCGCTTAGTGTGAAAGACTGGGAGCAAGATAAGTCCTACCATGTTAAACATTACAAAATCCGGCCATTGGATAGTGGAGGTTACTACATCACTACAAGATTATTGTTTCAATCCTTGAGGGAACTCGTTCAATCATATTCTAGTAAATTAAATTTTCATTATTTAACATTGTTTGTATATGCTTGCCAATTTATGAAAGCTAGAATAATAATTTATTCAGCACTACCTTTCTAAGAAATGTAATGAATTTATGAAGGAAACGCACAAGGACTATGCCATGTTTTGACGAGACCTTGCCCTAAGCCATGCCCTCAAATGTGGGACTTGTCTCCGGAGACAAGAGATCAATGGGAAATCGACAGAGATGAACTTCAGTTTGTTCGTAAACTAGGTTCTGGAAACTTTGGCGAGGTTTGGTATGGTAAGTAATTCAATTACTTAAGAAATTCATTTTTTCGAGTGTTGCCTACTAGTGAAAACTTTCTCTGGGAAATAAAAAAAAACTGGTACCTATTACCTATACTATGGAATAAAACATGAGAATTCAAGAATATACCTTAAAATATTGTTTGGTCGACAAAATTGACATTTTCTGCAATGTGTACACTTGACTGACTTGACAATGTTTTATAGATTCCGTTTCACTTCACCCTTTTAAATCTCATGTCTTCCTCTAATTCAATGTATGGTATTTCTATGTTCCTTAGGTCGCTGGAGAAATGGTATGGAAGTT
The DNA here is from genome assembly GCA_009936455.2 of Tomocerus minor. Lineage (NCBI taxonomy): Eukaryota > Metazoa > Arthropoda > Collembola > Entomobryomorpha > Tomoceridae > Tomocerus > Tomocerus minor. Next base: position 5,787 of record JAAAYG020004827.1, read on the forward strand.
GCCATCAAAACTCTTAAATCAGGAACTTTAATGTCTGCCAGTTCGTTTTTGGAAGAAGCTGCTATAATGAAAAAATTTCGACACGATCGTCTCGTTGCTTTGTATGCGGTGTGCTCTAGGGAAGAACCAGTGTACATTGTGACAGAGTATATGAGAAACGGGTCATTGTTAGAATATTTAAGAAATGGTCTTGGACAAAACCTAGAGGAAATGGATCTCGTTTACATAGCTGCTCAAGTATGTCAAGAAAAATAATTTCGAATCATCTGTTGTGCTAAAAGATGAGCTTTCTAAATTGCCAAATGATATTATATAGGTTGCTAGCGGAATGGCGTACTTAGAGGAGAAGCAGCTAGTACATAGGGACTTAGCTGCAAGAAATGTTCTTGTGGGGGAAAACAATATTGCTAAGATCTGTGACTTCGGATTAGCTCGTGTGATTGTGCAGGATGATGAGTACTGTCCTCGTCAAGGATCTCGGTTTCCTGTGAAGTGGACGTCTCCAGAAGCAATACTATATGGCCGGTTCTCAGTCAAGTCGGATGTCTGGTCCTACGGAATACTTCTAATGGAGTTGTTCACCTATGGACAGGTGCCTTATCCGGGTAAGCTATTTTTTGACTTATTCTACTAACTTTATTTTGAAGAACTTCAAAAAGGATGATAATATATTATTATGTGCATTGCAATTAATTAGATAGTGAGTTGAGTATTAATTGTGTTTTTGTTTAAAGGGATGAACAATCGCGAAGTAATGGACCAAGTCAGTAAGGGATACCGAATGCTGCAACCGACAACTGGTCATGTTTCTGATGCAGTGTACTCTATGATGCTGAGATGTTGGGATGTTGATCCGGATCGTAGGCCTACTTTTGAATTCTTGAAACATTTCTTTGACGATTTCCCAGTTACATCTGAGATTCCCTACCGTGAAGTCAAAAACAAACACTCATAATGACATCCTGGGTAATAATAACAATACTTTAATTTTTATTTTACTTCTCGCAATAATACTTATAATCAAAGGGGTGGACAGTAAGTTAAGCTTATCTGCATGATAGTGTAATATATTCTTTAAGCCTTCGTGTCAACAATCGGAAGTCATTATTTAATAAGTAGTTATATGCGTTATGTATTTGTGTAGTAAATTGCTTGTACTAAAATTGTTAATGATACAATGTGTTCCTTACATATGATTACATTTCTTGTATATACTAAAATAAATAATCAAAAGTTCCATTTATAATTAGTATATATCTTTAAAACGTAAGAAAATTGTAATTTGTAACCATCTATTTAATGATCCGAAAAAGAGCTCTACAAACTGCCCGAAGTTGGCCCCCAACAATGAGACCTTTGAGATAATACTACATAATAATAACACCAACATAAGTTCACCAAGAAAATCGATATACTGGCGTCTCTCTAACGAAATGAAATAATACACGATTTATTTCAATATTTTTTAGCTTCTGTAAATCCTTTCGTAAATTCTAAAATAATGATACTGCCGAATGATGAGTAACGAATATGTGACATTAATCACTAAACATTTCCAGTATTAGTCTAGAAGATGAGTTACCGCTTTATTAGGCTGGTATTATATGTATATGTATTTAACTGTCGCCGTGTATTTCACTTGTTAACCAAAGGATAACAGAGAGTCGAGTAAATAAGATTTATCTTATAACATTATAATGCAAAAACACCAGTCACAGTCACAAATCGGAACATCGTATATTACGAATTACGATAGCGCTGAATTAGCGTATATATTAACATTGCATCTACTTGTAGGGAGTAGAAATGCAATTCATTATTTAATCCAAACTGCAGGTACAAAATGTTTGAAAAAACAAAACAGTAGAAGTTTACAAGAGGGGACCCCTCTTGTAGAAATTAGGTGAAATTTTGTAAAAACTCATTTTAAAGTTACTTTTTTGAGTACTCTATTTATTGGTTTGCCTAAACGGACTGTCATATTAATAGATTCTCATGTTTGTAATGATTTTTGTTGTCTTGATTTAAGCTTTTCTCCCAAAATGAATTTGTTTAGTTGTAATCATATAATTATTACATTATATATATGTGACTCGATCTCTTATTACAATTATTGGAGTTACAATTACCATTTAACCACATGTTATACTTAAAAAAAAAAAATACTAAAATACATCGATATAATTCTAAATGTGTAATTACTTTACTAGATATGTACATGTAGTCTATGTCATGTTGTATGTGTCTAGAGCTATATAATTTTCGTTCGGATAAGCTTAAAATTGGACGTATACTAGAATATTATGTGCATATTGTAATGTCTAACATAGGGAAAAACTAATATTGTAATCTAATTGTAAGTAGATAGAAAGGGTCGTTATAAAAATACTAACCTGAACCTGAACTAATGTTTTGTTATGTATTAAAGTTAGTAGTTACTGTGCTAAAATCCAAATACCCAGGTAAAATTCTTAGTCACATTAATGAAAATAATTATAGATACCATGTCTAATATCTCAAGCAAATGCAATATCCATGTTGCATATTATATATTGACCAGAAGGTCATCAGCAGGTTATCTACAGGTAGTGCGAATTGCATCTATCTTGATTATAAAGTAGTATAAATAATTCTGTTTGTTTTTCTTGTTATTATTTCGTAGATGCTTCCATGTATTACTAGTTCTTCTGAAACCGAGTTTGTTTACCAAGCTTATCTAGTCTTTCAGTCATTTGTTTCTCAATTTTTAATTCACTTGAATGCTTTTCTTTGTTGAAAATATTAATTGTTAGACAAACGTTAAATTACCATTTTTAACTAATCAATGATAATAACATACAATGAATAAACATTTAAGACAACAGACAAGACATTCGCCGGACGCTAAAATTGAAATGCATTTGGCCTGTTTATCATTAGAAATTCTGATTACTATTATTTTTAAGTGTAGTTGTCTTAATTGTAATGTAGTTAATAATTTTGTAAGTTTTGTATTTGTAAGTGTAGATAGGGCCAATGTTAATTATCAATTGTATGTAGGCAATTAATACATTATGTAATTTTTGGTTGTTCAATCAGATCTGACGCAATTCTTTATTACTAATCCGGGCTTTCAATTTTGCTTACTTATAAGTATTGTCAATGCCATATAAATATTACACTTCTAAAAATCACATAGACAAAGGTTTTTAGGAAGGATCTGTAATGTTTAGGGTTTCTTTCAATATTACAGAAAACATTAAGTCAGGCATACTATGCTAATTGACTCATTTCATGGTGGAAGTTGGTGTTCGTAAAATGCAACAATACTAACTGTAAAATCATAATTTTTAATCCTTCTGTTACGTGTAAAATTGATAACAAACTCAAATGTCATATGAAGTAACTTTATCTTTGGGTCTCATAAAGAAAAGTATTTGACACTTCAGAAGTCCACATACTTGGCATTGATTGTTTTTCTATGTGAAAAGCAGGAAATCCAGTTATGAGACTTTGTTTTAACTTCCAATTGTTATCGTACTTATCCATGTGTATTAAGTCTCCCATATCAAATCAGGTATAGTTCTCCAGGGGTAAAAACGCCAAGTGTTATAGCCCTTTTATAAATCAAATTAAAAGTCAATCTGAATTTGCATGCAACTATAATATCTAGCACATACCAAGTGTCATAATATTTGTAGTTTTATTTATGACAAAGTTTATTGCAATGAATTTACGTAGTTTTTTAAGATTGTACTGTATTATTGTAGTGTTGTAATGAATAGGTTGACCGTAGATATAAAAGTAAAAAAGTTGAGTACTATGAATTAATGTATCTGCCAATGCCAATAAAATCCGAAATATTTAAGTACATTTGAGTAGGCATAATGAATGTAGTTGTATACTTGTGCGTGTTAACTAAAGACGTTCGACAGTGATTAGATTACATTTATTAATGTTTATTGAACGTGTTTTCACCGGTTTATAATTCATAATAAAGCCATATAACAATGACCATACTTAAGTTTACAAAATTTGCTGGTGTAGTTGCAATTTTATGTTATTTACCATATTAAATATTTAAATATCTCCTTGTTTATGCTTCCTTAAGTGGTTCATGCATATTCTACTGTCATTTTTAAAAGCCATAAGAACAGGTCACTGTTTTGTATTCACCTACGCAAAAAAATGTTAAATCAAGGTAATTCTATTACTTAAAATGATTTACAATAAGTACAAAGACCAACTTATCTAAAAGAACCTTTACGGGTTTTGCATGGGTATATCCTGACATTTACCATAATATTTCTGCGTAGATATACCTGAATTTTACTTTTATAATTTGGTTCTTACGACACCCTCCTTCACTTATGGCAGAATTAACACCAGAAATTGCACTGTTTTACACTAAACAAAAAAATGCTTTCATAGTAATTGTTACAATAGCAAAGTTTCCTGATTTGCATTTATCTACACATGCTATACCTTTACAGGGAATAAATAAATTTACTTATTATTATTTGCAGGGTACCCTTAGGTTCCTGGTAGGAATTACTTTCTACACTAAATGCAGCACCTAATTATTATTATTACTAGGTATTATTACTCTATAGTTATAAATCAACATTTAGTTATCGAAAATGTGAATTGATAATATTGTGTTGTATGTACTAAATAGTTTCAGACTTAATATAATGGTTTATATGTATTAGATTCCGCGATAATTTATGAATACGGAATAGTATTGCATACAACGGTCTAAGTGGGTGGAAAATACTGATAATTGTGTGTTCACCGCATCTGAAGTAGCATACTAGTCGATTGTAGGATGATATCTCTTGAGGATTAACTTGTACTTTTAAACGAGTACTAGAGACGAGGCTTAACACAGGAATAAAATGGTTCTGGTCCAATTGTGAATCCTTTTCCGAGGGTCAGGGATGGCTTCCCATGCTGAGGAGAGATACTAAATGAGTATCTCTGGAGCACCGAAGTAAAATATGTAAAAAGAGTTAGTTTTGCAAGAGCCTCTCCAATGCACACTCGTTTCCCTGAAATTTAAAGTAAATGTGCATTAATTACATTAATTGGAGATCTGGAATTGCCCTGTCTCTTTCATTATAGTGTATAAACTGGTTTACATTACAGTATACCATTGCATGCATGAAAACTTTTTCGTTTTTTCGCTATTCTAGTGACTTACTAGTATATTACTTAGTGAAATATTCTACCTTGTTAAAAAATCATTTTAATTTATACTGATTGAAAAAACATAAAACATGCAAAACAATCTATTCAAAAGCAATTCTCAATTTCACATTATTTACGAGTCAGAAAAGTCCACGTGAGTACTGTGTGTAATAGTTAATTTTTTGTGTATCTCTATCTTTGCAAATGATATTTAAATTCATACCCATGCCAAAAGGGAGAAATGATGAAGGCACTGACAGACTTCCTTTGTCGTCCAAAAATCTTTCTGGACGAAACTTTGTTGGATCTCCCCATACCTTTTCATCCATGTGAATGCTATGGACATTTACTATCATGACGTCATTCTAGACGAAAATTTGTAAAAATGTTTAATTGTAATTCATTATGTCATTTAGATAAGAATTGAGAATAAACAATGTACTTTTTGTTTTTAACATAATTGCTAGTTATATAGCCAGTTAATTGCAGGTTATCATTCTTATCATGTGTGTATACATAAGAGAATACAATTTCATTTCTTCTGAAATTGCAGGTGGGTTACCTTTTTGATATGGTAGTTTCCTAACTTTGTATTACAAGTTGTGACTCTGTGTACCAATGGGATTACATTGCACATTCTTTGGGTCTCCAGCAGTGTAGCTTCTGTGTAGGGCATCCTGAGATGATTAATAAAGTTGTTAAAATCAAATTTTTGTTTGCATAGTTAAGTTTTGGGAATAATATTATCTTCTTACAGTTGCCTATCTTTCATATTGGGAAGTCGATTGGGGCCGATAACTTCGTCAATTTCAGCCTGGACCCTTTTCTGGACGGATGGATTCAAAAGCATGTACAATATAGCAAAATCTAAAGTATTTGCTGTCGTCTCAGAGCCAGCAGTAAATAAATCCAGACACACCATGATAAATTGTTTTTCTGAAAATAAATCAATGTCAACTCAGTTTGTAGTAGGTAGCTTCGTAGCATTTGCTACTGGCATTTATACAATATCTCACTTTTAGACCCAGTTAGGAATAAGAAATAGAAAAGTAGCTGTTGCAGACAGACAGTCGACGTAAATATGTTCTCGGAGCAAGATAAATATTACCAATAGATGCATAATAATTTTCGTTATGCACTGATGCAAGGCATGAATGCTCTTCTTCTTCAGAATCCCTTTTCCTAGTAGAAGGTTATGCCTACATGCTCTTTCTTACTAACCTGTGAATAGGTTTCCGTTAGGTTTCAACTTTCTCTGCTTCTCCATTTCTTGAAGAAAATAATCGACAAAGTCTTTCGGGTTCCCGGAATACGATCCTTCTTCAACTCTTTCTTGAAGAATATCCTACAAATTTTCATAATGTATACATAAATAAATTATTCCTATCATCTCTTTATGAAAAATGTAGGAAATCTTCACTTTGTCTGTCAAAAATCCTCAGACTCTGCATCTTTGCATTTCTCCGTGAAACTGTAGGCATAATTATTTTCTTTGAACTTGTTCCTTGTAAATGTAGTGCATTCCATTTTTAATCAAAACTCAAAGCAAAAAATATGCACCAGTGCATCCAGCAAGTTTTCCAAGAAAATCCTTTAAAATATCAGTAACGCTTGCAACTGGGGCAGATATCACGTTACATAGCACAACGGAGATAAAAGCAAAAGTATAAACATGTTTATGGCAGATACAACAAGCTAATCGAAAGATTTGTACCGGCATGCCTTTTGAATAGATCTACCGATGGTAGACTAACTTCTAATAAAACATCTTTTCGTTTTTCGTTGCGTTGTAGCAGCGTGAAACGCAAGTGTGCCATTGATAACTGATAAGTCCAGACCGGAAAGAAACTTTTACAACAGTAAGTACTTACACGGAAGAATTGATGAAGTTTACTATAGAGCCGCATCTGATGTGCATGTCCAGTAAGTTCTGGAGCAATAAATCTCAGAAACGGAAAAGCCATCAGAATGTTTCCACCGATATCAAATGATCGAGAGAGTTCTTCAACTATACTGATCAGTTGACGGAGTTTCTTGTCATCATAAGAAAATCTTATTCCAGCAACCATGTCCCAAAGAATGTTGAGAACCGGAAGTGTAAACATATGTTCCATATGAACAACATTTCCTTGATTCTCCACTTTTTGTTGGAAATCATGCAGAAAATCAATAAGTTCGTCTTCAACTGCCATTTCCATGTTCTGTTTTTTCCCGAACCCGAAATCTTTCAGCGTTTTGACGGTAAATAACTTGATTTCTCTGTATGGCTTGTCATTGTTGAAAATTAATCCTTAGACAACAAAAAAATTAACACATTCAGAGGAGATCCCATATCCAAACACGCAACTCTTAATTCCCATATCCAAATTACTCTTCCTACTTGGCTCAGACTCAAAATATAATCACACAGTTCCCTTCATTTGCACTTTAATATGCTTAAGATGTACTTAAAAGCTAGAATTTTCGTACCCGACCCATATATTACGTATTAATCATATTATGCTTAGTCTACAATTAATACGCTCATCTTATCTGTTAATAGGAAACTGGTCTTAGTTAAAACAATTTTTCATCTTCTACTTTTATTGTTCTTATTCAGATCTCAGCAGGTAGCTTCAAAAATCAGTCAAGATTCAATCCTTTCATTTGCTCTATAGCTTCTATAGCTTCTTGCTGGCCCATATTCACTTACATTTGCCCTAAATTAGTGATTGATTGCCATTCATAATAGCGTCGACTGACTGCACGCATCTACATCACTAACATTCTCTAGAAATCCAATCGAGTCCAAAGATTATTAAAAATATATAGGCATAGGAAGACTTATACTCAGTAGGCACATACACTCTGTTCACTTCATGTGTGTATCAATGAAACATCCATTGATATTTTTAATCACTATATTCCTACATAGCCTCCACAATATTATGTTTCCATTGATTTATACTAGCACACAGCATTGAAAGCTGGTTGTGCTGTGTGTGGATAAGATATCGTGAAAAAAAATGAGTCAGCACATGGAAAACGTAAATGATATACATAGATCAGCATCATGCAATTCTTGATGTACCTAGCTGTACGGCCCTAGCTACACAATGTGCATACTACGCTCTACAATAGAATTACTTAATCAGACCTCAGACTCGCATACAGGTTTTCATTGTTACTGTGTCAAGACCTTCACCCTTTCTATCAAATAGTTTGATTCACGAAAGCAGACACAACAGGTAATAAGCTCATTGTATTTTGTATAGCTCTTCTTTATTATAGTCGTGATTCGTGATGATAAAATGCCACTAGTTTCAGGGAAGTTCTTTGCATGGTTGTAGCACATTCAGAATCTATTATTTAATAACACCTCAAAATATCTCAAGTAATTTTAAATATATATACTCACTCAAAATATCTACCTGTGGAAGATTGCATATAGCGATCTTTTTCCTTACTTAAAATTGATACAATCAAATGTTAAAAAATGCACATCTACTACGATAAAAAGGTGAATAGCAAAATTCAATAGTTTACCAAGAGCTTCTCCAAAGGATCTTTCAACAAACCATCCATCAGCGAAGCGGTGAGCGAATTCTTCTCGGCATAAAAGTTCTTTGGCATATTCGCTCGAGCTGACTAAAACTAACACAAGAAAATCAAAATAGAAAAGACAATTAGCATTCACCGGCATTTTAGCACATGGTTGTAAAAGGAACTACAGATACTACTGTGTATAAAGTATAATGTATAAACGAGAAATAGCAACCTAGTTAAACAATGGGTAGGATTCGTAGTACTTGACTTCAATTCATATTCGTATTTGTATTTTACGTTTACGCACCTGTCATATTCTTCTTATATGTTCCACTAGTCGTTAGAAAGTAGAATTTACTTGGTAATTTCATGATATCAATTACAGCTTAGTAACTCTAGACAAGAAAATTACTAGCTCCACAAATGTGGTACAAATGAATAGGCACTAAAAGTAATTGTCGTTACAGATCATTGTAATAAGTGTTTTGTGATAGTGACTACAATTATTCGATAAGATTTGGTTATTAGGTAGTTAAATTAAATTAGATTAGTTTTGCAGTGATGAAGCAGTTATAGGAAAAAATACATGCATTAATATACAAAAATAACAATCGATTTTTCTCTCTTTGTCATGCGTTAATTTAAGGTTCTTGTGAAAAAGTAAATTGTTATACATTTGATAACTTCAATAACTATTTACAGGTAAGTGGTAGCTAGTTTATCTTTTGTCACACCCTGTGTTTCGATTCCTGACCTTCTAACCTTGAACTAGTTGATTTACAAACCAGTATGTAACAAAATGTGACATCGAATACATTAGCAGAGGTCGTAAAGTGCTACAGAGTAGTTGATTGAATTAAAATGATATGTAACATAGGTACTCTTGTCTTACCGGAATGGAACCGGCTTCGGCAATAAACAACCAGCATCCATTTGTATCCGTGTTCCATAAACATTTTGGACAAAGACTTTGTCCAAGACCAAAAGATAGTATTATAGTTCAGTATAGTACACTTATTAAGTACAAGTCAACTCGTATTAATTACGATTTACAAAAAAAAAACGTATTTTTGTAAATGGACATTACAAATAACTCGTATGCAAATCGTATTTCCGTAAACAAAAAGTATACCACAAAAAAGAAACCTAACTATGTTAATTCATCCAGAGTAACGAAATGACTAAAAGCAGTCACAATAAAACTGTCAAGGTCTTAGTTTACAGAGCAGTAAAAATTGTTAATCGTTGATTTTCTTTAGGGGGTATTAAAAGGTATGTATTTTTGGGAAGCCTTTATTTCTGAATACTGTCGATTTTCAGGTCAGCCTCATACCAAATCAAATCGTGAACTAAATATGTAGGATGAAGAAGATGAGACACTCAGTTCACTTACAAAATAATGGCTGACATAAAGAATGCTAATTATTATTGTCGCCTACACCTTAGATTACTTTGCTCTGATTCTGATCTGAGGTTATAATAGTAGTTCCTATTATGGTGAGATAGGATAGTTAAAACATGTTAGTTAGTGGTAATAGTAATAAATATTGAATTATTTTCCTAAAGGTACAGCCATTTTCCTGTTAAAAATCTTTTAGTAGTGTTTACAAAGCAAATGAACTTGTTGTGCGTTCTTGTAACGTTTAGAATTTACTAGAGTCCTTACGCTTATTATGTATCAAGTACCTATTTTGGTGTGTTACATTTTCATTTGTTGCACATTGCACTTTTAATTTTCTTCCTGCTGCTTGTAATACATGGAGCATACTTGATTTACTTATGCGATGACGATTGCGGAATGAAAATATTTCCATTGCCAATTTTCTTTAATGGTCAAATTCAGGTTTTCTTATATTTTCCGACTTGATAGCCTACACATTTGGCCTTTTATGCTCAAAGTCAATGCATATTACTCACATCTTCTCTGTACTCTGTACATATAAACACAATGTTAAAAAATACGTGACTAAATAGAACTACAAATACAAATCAGGCATGTTGTTGTGATTCTGCCAGACAACTTTTGTTTACACATATTTATGACATGAAGTGTATGCCAGGCCTATGCCCTTTATCCTTTACTTAGAACATACGTAATTGAAGAATCCAACCTTGAAAATTTGAATCAATGTACTTATTTATGTACACCGTGAGTGGAAGCTCCTCATCTTAAATGACTAAAATGATGAATTAAAATTACACGCTAATATGTGTTTATTAACACGTTGCTCATTTAAGGACCGGCAAATTCTCTATGCTAGTAATAAATAGCAAGTTGATGAGGAGAGATGCAAAGCAAACAAAAATACATTGCACTTGGTTCAGCAGATTAAACAAATCAGTATAATTTATACAGCAATATGTATGTCAAGTTCCCTGCCTGTCCGTTACTGTATACAAATGATTTTATCTCATTGCCTTAAAGGTTATAGAAGACATTTAGGACTGGTTTGTTTTCATACGTATAAAACTGTTCCGTCTTCCACCCCTGCATGTATTGTTACATATATTGTTACTGTTACCTGAAGATGACTTAAATTTCGATTTTGTTTTCTGTGTGTACCAATGCAAAACCTAAAAAGTGATCAAATCAGAAGCACAAAAAACTAGCAGAACTATTATCTAATGATAATGATATATCTAATGATATAAGGATTTGTGTATGGATGATCGTCTACTTTTCTAATTGGTTTCCTTTTCACAACTCAAGTTCAATTGTCAACAATTTGTAAAATTGTAAAATAGACTATTGAGAGAGAGAGTCCCCTGGTCAGTGGAGTTGATGTGTAGGTACTTAGTACTTAAGGACACTTATTAGAAAAGATAATAAATTCCCTGTAGGTTTTATTTGCTAGTCACATTTTTTAGGAGTGTGTTGCGTAATTATTTTTTTTCTCAGGCTACCGGTCAGGGCCGATGTATTAGCACTTACTGTCAACCTTAGGGAATTGACGAAAAGTTAGCGATGAATTTCATTTATTTATTTGTTGGATGAGAGCACGAGCGTCTTTAGCAAATGTAAAAGCAATGTCACTGTCACACCTCTTTTGCACCAGCTCATAAGTTTCAAGTGCTTGTTGAAGTACGGATAATACATAATTGCTTCACTATAACTGCTACGTATGTATAGAAAAAGTGTAGGTAGTGCATATAATGATTGAAATAATTTAAGTCAAAATTCCAAAACTGCCATTGTAATTATTTGTAATAAATGGTGGATCTTACTTGCATGATTGACTCCAAACTGCAAACTGGTAAGAGGGCCAAATTTCTGAGACAGCTCATCCATGATAATGTATGCTGGTTTGTACTTCATATATTTTGAACTTAATAACGATCTAGTAGTCTTTAGCTTTGTCTTTGTTGAGTCCATAACTGCGGGAAGCATGTACATTAAACTCCCCAAAATTGGTAGACGAATAGGACCTGCAATGAAACAAATGGATTAGAAATTAAAATTCATTGATGTTTTAAAGTAGATAGATTGTTTGAAGCTTCTGTTTGCAAAAGTGCATTATTTACCTGGGGGCCTCTTTGTGATTTGCCCTTTCCATCTGTCTAGTAGACTCCAGAGACAAATAATCGTCATAACAAGAGCACAAAGGGTTAAAAACGCACTCATCTTGAACAAAATATTTCAGTGTATAAGTAATTGACCAAAGATTCTATGATTAAGAACTTTTTACAATTCAAACAAACACAGAATTTTAAATTGAAGACCAGTGTTCCTAATTTGATGACATTGTGTTTTTAATATTCACAAAATATTTTTGTCTAGCACCAGTAATGTCACTTAATCAAGTAATAAGGTTTCCAGCTATCAGCGAGAGCGGATAAGTATCAACGATTGCTATGCACTAAAGCACAGAAAAAAAGTCGATCTAACATTGCAGAAATTTCTTGAAAAATCATAATTTCAATTGAAATCTTGAATGTCACACTGCGTAGGTATTTCCGAAGTATTTGTATGCAGAATATTTGCAAAAATTTCTACGTAAAATGAAACGTCAAGGATTACAGGACTGAAGTGTAGACAATGAGACTATCTGTATGCTCTCTAGCTGACGTCCAACCTCAAAGTGCTCATTGTCGTTGGCCCTCTGCTTGAGTAATGAGATGTCCATTGAGATCAGTTTGTGGATTTATTCAGCAATTTTTTCTTACAAGTATTTCTACAAGAACTCAAAAGTTGTTGATTAAACTCGCTCCTATGTTTAGTAGTTACAATTACTAGACACAAGACAAAAATAAACTTAAGACAAGAGTGCTAAGAGGCTACACGACTGAGATTTGGTCACAAGAATTACAACTGCATTGTTTCTTGGACATGGATCCCTGTATATCTCATTTGTGGGCTGTAGTACAATATAACATGTAAATGCACTATACTTTGTATATTATAAATGACATAGCATGACTTAATGGCTTAATGGGCGATACATGATGTACCCTTTTGTTTTGATCTTATTACTGTAGAGATATATTCCTACCCACATCGTATATTATTCCTTATGTTTTTACATAAGCAGATAATGTACAGTGCATGCATCCATTTTTATAGCTCAAGTTCAGTCAGACAAAAAGTACACATCTTAACACATTTACCCCTCTACTACTATATATGCAAATTCATTTTCAACTGGCAAACGCTTCTCTTGCGATGTGATGTGTCTACAGTAATAATGACAAAGGTAAGATACGCTTGGCAGATTCGGCTTGACTGCTAGTTACATCTTTGCCACGTTTAGAGTTGAACACAATACAAAGCGACACAGTAATTGTATATGTTGAATACGTAGATATTTAATTTCTATATCTTTGTGATTCTGATGATGAATATTTGATGGCCAATATACTATCAACACTCTAAAAAGTTATCTAGTAGGAATACGTTGAATTTTTTAACATATTTCAGTGATGGGCAATTTGACACGTCAAAAACACACATGATTATAGGAAAATTGGAAGTGAGCAAAGGAAGAGAACGGATGGATTGAATAATACGTTACGTGTCATGTCATGGATATATTTTCATAGGATAGGTAGTTATACCAATAACCGGCTCACCTCACTTTTATTGAGTCTACATATTTAATCAACCTCTCTCATGTTCTCTTCTCTAGCAATGTGTAACCATTTACTATTTATCATGCATAGCAGTTACCCAACAAGTACCTATATATACAGATGGAAAGATGCAGATTATGACAGGGAATTGTATAAAAGCAATGCTGACATTTAGCGTAGATTCCAAATTCCATATGACACTCTGATGTATGTGTTAATTTACCTGCATGCACTACAATGTAATGAGTGCACTACGTACATAAACAAGTATAAACACATCATAATAAGAATAATAATATTTACAAGATACACTCTGAAGAATAGTGAAAGAAAGTGTAATACTCTCTTACTTATATAATAATATACACTGATTGTGCAGAAGCTTACCAACTATTTTTATTACATTGTCATTTAGAGCAGATGTATTTACTGTTCTGACTACTCAGAGATCTTAAACACTAAGAACATAGAACAGAAGTCGTCCTTGGGGTAAAATAAATAAACGTTACCAGTTGAAATCAAATTAACCTGCTTTAATAATCACTAGGATAAACTAGAACTACACACACATTGTTAGTTAGCCCTGATTATGCGTTTGCTACACTGCTTCTATGTAGTTAGTGAATCTAATAATAATCACTCTCAGATTAAGCTCACTATAAGAATTATAAAAGAGTCTCTTTCGCCATTTTAAGACTAAAATTTTTGTCAACTTTACAGAAAAACATTCTTCACATGCACATGCAATATCAGCCGTAAAAAATTACTTTGCTAGAAACATCGAGCCTTCATTAAACTAAAAGCTATATTAAGAAGTAGATGGTTTGCATGAGATAACAGTGAATTAACTACCTGCTATTCTTGATTTTCTTCCATCTTAAAACTGACTTGACTGTCTCCTTCTTGTGCTATGCCATCCACAATAGTATATCCCTATTAAGTTGGCAATGACAATGAACAATAACAAACTAAAGAATATTTATAGACTTTTCTGTCACATTGTACAATTACGTGAGAACATGGTTTAGTGTAAATTAAGATTTGAAACGCAACAAAGACACAACTAATAATGCCTAGGTCAACCATAACTTGCATAAAGTCTAAAATTAGTAAACAACAACAACATTTGAACCTCTTTGCTGTAAATAAACAGAAACATGACTTTGGTCAATCTTGACTGCAACCTACACAAGAATTGTAATAATTAAATACACTTCAGTGTAGATTTTAATAAGGAGACAGTGTAATGTAAACCAGTAAAACTTTTGTAATGCAATATTCGCAAAAACATTTTTTTACGAAATAAAATCTGTAAAAGTAAGTCATAACTCATTACTGATTTACCTGGCATGATTCTCCATGTATTCCACTAATTAATAACTCTTGTCCCCAATATAGCCCTCAGAATTTTATGGATGAAAAAGCAAACATGAAACAGGTAATATTTTGTCCGCCGGATAGTGCCAATTCAAATTAATTAAGCTCAAGGTTAATTAGTCTAGTTAACACTGTATTTATTGACAAGTCTAATTATAAGTACAAACATTGTTGGGCACTGCTGGCACAATTTCACTACATGACAAGGGCATGTATCATCCTTAAGAAATTAAGTATCAAGACGCAAAAGCTAAAATTATTGTTTCTCTAAAGAAAATATTGACAAAAACTCGAGTTTGATTAAACGAAACTCATGAAGGTTGAAAAGGGATAGTTCATCACAAAAAGGAAGGTTACAAATATTATAAGAAACTTTGGTACTGATTAGCAATTCATTTCACAAACGAATGCACTAACCACATGTGCAGTAGTATCGATATTTCGGTCAAGTGGGTTTTAACAAGTGTACATTGATTTTACAAATGCAGTGAGGTAGGTATCCAGACATTGTGTATGCGTCTGTTGTGTAAATAGCTGTCAGCAGTCAGCAGTAGTGGCTATAGTAGTGACAATGACCTGGAATTACAATTACTTAATAGATGTAGTAAAGTACTTTTACGAAATGAAGTTATCTTTTTACTAATGTTTATCTTGTGACTGTACTAATAATTTTATGTAGACTATGTAGATCTCTTATCATCGTTATCGCCACATTAGAATTGGGATACATGTTCAATAACTAATCAAGCCAATAAAAAATGTTATCATATCTTTTCTTCCAGACAATATTATAATTTACATTACTAGACAATAGACATTCATTTTTTAATTGAATTGCTTGTTTTTCGGAACTACCAACAAAATATAGGAACTTATTGCCCCTTGGTGTATCTGAAAATGGTTGTTAGCCTTATTGTATGTAACACCATGAACTAAAGGACACAGCCACAATATTATTAAGTTTCAAACGTAGCACGTAAAACTTGGCGTATTGAATATGTAATGGATGTAATTGTGTTGGATAATAATTAGTCGTGATAATATCCTAATGATTTCCTCTTTCCAACAATTTTTTGCACTAAAATTCCTCAATTGATTACAAGTCCGGAAATGCTAATTCAATGCCTGCTGGCTAAGGCTAACTACAAAATTACTGCCGAAAACTAAATAGTATTATGTAGTAACATGGAAGTTGTAAGTTGTAATTACACGTAAAATGGGTACATGAATATCTTATTACATTAACAATGGTCAGAAATCTTTAGCCATATTATTATCGACAGCTAAGAAGTAATTACAATAACAATTTTCATAAAAGGTCACCTGCCACAACAGTAATCCTTAGTTTCAAAATCTTTTGGTGTGTTACGTCTTATTTGAATAAAATAAAAGACCTTTTTCTGATATTATTACTTACGCTAGGCTGCTTGTTATCTGTTGATTTGTGCAACTCCTACAGAGGCCAACAAAGAGTTTCAATTTCAATGAGTGAACGCTGCCAAGTGGCAAGATGGCAAACCGTTTCGTCTCACGAACAGAAAGATTAGAAGATGAAAGCAGTGAGGGCATCAAGATCTTTGTAAGATCTTCGTTCTTTCATACAGCTGCTAACTGCAGTTACAATTCTCTTCATGTTAAACTTGTTATGTTGTTAGTGCTAAATTGGTAGAGAATGCATCAGCTAGTATACAATAATAATATGGCAAACATAGAAAAATATATTTTCAACAATATTAACATCACATTAATCTGTAAATGTTTATGAATTTGTTATGTAAACACTAAGAAAATACTTGTTCGAACATAACTACGAATGGGTAGGGATAAGATATTAATAATCTAGTATCTCGTATAATATGACACTATCTTATCTAGGTAACTGTCAAGTAGGTATGTGTCTTAGAATAGAAGGTATGTACATGTGATTTATCTTTAAAAATACTGTAAGTTTGCCTGAATGCAATTCTGATTTTGACTTGGTTTAGCTAAATTTATTAATATGTTTTCTCAGTGTCGTGTCTTAAGGAGAATAAACAATTTTGACCCAGTTTTTCAGAATCCTAATTCAGCTTGATAGTGGATGATTCAAAAAGGATATCGTAAACATTTCTAATGTTTACATTCTGCACACTAAGTCTTTTGGAACAGTTATACTCTACTAGTTTAGCAGAAATAAAATAACATCTACGTGTGTTGTTTTAACGAAATAAGATTTCTAGCATCACAAAATCTTGAAGGAAATTAATAGAATGAAAGCAAACGTGTCACCCCCTTTTGTTATCCATCATTTAAGAGTTGTGTATACATGCATGTGTCACTGTCACTGTCAACCATACCATAAGTTTGCAATGTGCGATATAAATATATATAGTAATAAATAAAAAATACAAGATTGACTAAAGGTAAATTATTTACTACATATAGTCACAAACAAATGAAACAAAACGTTTATAATAGACCGACCACTTCGTTAATCTCGCATTAACTAGTGAAATATCATAGTTGTAATTTTATTTGCAATGCGAACATTAAACAATCTCAACCTAAAGATTTTTATTGCTGGAAGCTTATTTACCTCAAGTTACATAAAGTAGTACTGAACTATGACTGCGGGTTGATAAGGAAAGCTATACTTATAAGACAATTTTGCAATTCAGAAACCATAATTACCAAATTGTTTAAGAAAGTACTGAAACAATCATTTAGAAATCCAGATGAATTGCTGGTTTCGCTCTTAATCAACGATCTTCGTGATGGTCAGTCTTCGCAATTATTAATTGCCATTATGTAATCCTGGCCCTGCTAGTATTTTTGCGTACTGATCTCTTTTGCCATTGAAATGGTAAGGGTAAACACATTAAGAAAAGTTTTATATTTTGTTTGCTTAGAAGACAATAAAGTATAATTCAATATTCTATTAAAAATAGAATTACTCTCAAAGCAGATATTGTCAAATTGTTATCCAAATTTTCTTTATAGACCCTGGATAATCGCAGCCTATAAGTCCTTTAGGTTCAATAAAGTTCCCCATTATTTCGCTTGCTCTGACTTTTAAAACCGCGCATAAATCCGTCAAGTATAAAGAAACTAGAATCCACTGGTGTGGCGAGTATTTCTCCATGATATTCTCTGTCGATATATCTCTATGTTATGACACGAGTTCATTGTATTTATACATTGAAAGAGGAAAGGCATCATGGTAGTTGTATGTTATTTCGTCTTGGATTTTATCGTACGGAAATATTGAAGCTGACAAATGCGTTAAAATATTTCCACGTGTCGCCTGAAGCAAATCATCAATTCACTTCACATGAGATATTCCAGTGGCATGCAATAAACTACAGTACTTTCATCGTCATTATATCATGATCACCGTATTATCTCTCGTCTCTGCTCAACGGCCGAGAAATTGCTGTTAGTGAATGAAGAAAAATCAAGATTCAACGCCAAAAATTATGTCCTTGAGGATTTCATCTCGACTTTTGCCACTTTTAGCGATCATTTCGGTGGGATTTATTTCTTTATAGACTTTCAGATGCATTCTATCCGAGTTATATTAGAATCTTGTATGCTTCAACAGTATTTTGAACTTTATGACTGACTGACTCTTATTTGTTTCATGTCTCAGTTAGTATTATCTGTGCTTTCATCGCACACGTGTATAAGTGCATGATGATCTAATCGTACCCACAGGTACCTACTTACATTCTAAAAATACGATTTCAACTTTGTCACTTAAGACGAAAGAGAAGCTGCGCCAATTGAGGTTCTTCGCTCATAAAAAATCTTTTGCAAATAAAAGATCCGGGCTTTATTCTGTTCTTAAAGTGCCACCTACATAAATATGATAGTGTTTTTATAGACACACTAAAGATTTTAAGTTTTAAAATGGAATAAAAACTGTGATTACTTCCGCCCCGAATGGCAGACATTCTAACTTATATAGCACATAAAAAATCTTTATAATATTTTTTGCTAATCTTCGTTTGAAGCTTAAGTTTTACGTATGCCTATAGAAGGGAACTTCATGCAAAAATGTTCAAATATCCAACAATCAAACAGAGTGCGTCATATAATATAACGTTATTAAAATGACTTTCACAAAAAGAAAGCATCGTGGCTTAAATATGTTTGCGTGAATGGAACATGATAGAAGATTTTAAGATGAGGAAGTACGTTTCAAGTGGGTACTATAGATGTAATACTTTTCAAACTACGTTACTCCACTTAAATGATATCTTCCACGCACAAAGTAATAAAATACGCTCCCCCGAACACAAATAAGTATTACCTATTCAAAAAGCAACGGTACATACTTCACAAAGACATGCATTGGCACGGATTCTTAGAATCTCTCACGAAAATCCAGTTTTACTTCATATATTATACCTTTCATATGTAAAAAAGGGTAGAGATTTCACATGAAATTCGAGTACTGACAGAAATGTCTTGAACAATTTAATTCTACACGGGCTTTATCTCATTATTATACATATCAGGGCAAGGAGTTACAAAAAGGATCCAGGATAGTACTTCAGTCAGCTATCACAAAGTGGAATCCATGAAATAAAGTCAAGTAAACTGGGCTAAACTAAAGAATGACATAATAGCAAATAAAGCAAGAAAAAGGAAAAGTTTAATGTAGAGAACGGCACGTGGCATACCTACAGACGCACGAAGATACTTTTTTTTATGAAACACTACCTACATAAATAAATACAGACGTAGGTAGCTATTAACGTAAATAATACCATTATATGTATTATCTGTCTACACATGCCAAAATAAGGTACTAGTTCATTTATTATTAGCCCCTATACGTATAAAGACAGTAATAATAATATCTTCCAGTTATCTAACATCTAAACGAGTGAAAGTAGTGGAAAACAAAAGTCAAAAGTTATTGTTCGTTTAGCTGCGTGCGTATGTAGGACAATTCATGGGAACCTCATTTAATCTGGACTTCCAACAAGGAATCTCCATTGGAATGTGAGTCAATCTCTGCAAGACAACCTCTGTGAACTCTGTAGATTTATGAACATGTTCTTTCTAAACCTATGACTAAGCAAAACTACCCAAGAACTGGACAAACGAAATAAAACGAAAAGACCATTACCCTCATAATATAAATTATTTCATTACAAACGGCAATTCAGATGTTATAAAGATTAGTAACAGGACACTAAAGAGTTGCGTACTTCTCCTTTTTGCTTTCTATCAAAAATCTCATGACATCATCTCTTCTTCTACGCACTGCTATCGTAATCCCGTATGTATATGTTATATAGTTTAAAAGGGTAATTGGAGATACACATCCAATAATCCAATTCAGCCTCATAATATAAATCGCCAAAGTAAAATTAAACCTACTATACTTCATCTACTTAACATTTTCTTTAAATTATAAATAAACCGATGGATATGGTCTAAGTTATACATATTAGGTCGTAGAAAATTGGTTTACTATCTTTTAGTGAGCAACTAATTTTTATTGCGTAAATAAATAATTATTTTGTTGGGTATTGTTTCTTATTGGGTTACCTATTTGTTCTCATTCAGTAAAACACAAAGTGATAATAATGGTGTACCCCAAAGTTGTAATGAATGTAAATGTAGAAAGTTATCAACAATGGTTTATTCACCAAAGTAGGTTAGACAGATAGGATTGTTGAAGTTTTATGTGAGATTTTCAGATTTCGGGCTTGAATGGGGATGTGGGTTTAAGTGCGTGAGTTTATTGGGATAAAATGTCATCACTGGAATTCTATTGTGATATGTTTCTGGTCGTGGATGGCTCTCATCTCATCTTCTCTTCTGACGTGAAGTATCCGGGGCCGAGTGTTTTACGGGAGTATACTTGATACTGAAGTGTAACCGAAGAAAGCATTTAGGAAAGTTTGTTATCGCTAAGTATAAGTTGCCAACACACTTCCTTCCTATAATTGTCTCCGTTTATCCGAGAGATTCGGATTTTGCCAGGATTCTTCCGCATCTGAAGATTTACAGCAAAGATTGGAATTGTTTAGCCAACAAGAGTTAATAGGGAAAACAAATCTTGGCTTGGTCGCGGCATAATCAGACAGCAAGAGTAGGAGTTGCTTCCATAGCACGCACTTCCAGGGGATAGAAAGAGACCGTTTTAGGGCAGGGAAGCCACGTGGAGTCGAGTAAAAGTTAGTCCATGTCTCCTTTGTGGCAGGAACCTCCAGTCACTCAGCTTGAGCTTGAACTTTTACACGGCTACTGACTAAGACCGCCTGTAAGAAGATTTGCTTGTCTCTTCCGTGCCACTGCCACTGCCACTACTTATGTGTGTAGTAGGTAAGCATGTAAGTACTTACTTATGTCGGGAGTCGGGACTCTTCTCGGCAGCCAAAAGGAACTCCTCTACCAATTCCACTCAACTCAACTTTATTTTTACGACAAAGTCTCATCTCATCCATCCGACTTCCTGCTGATCAGCCATTCCAACTCTAATTTCGGCCATCGATTGTTTCCTCCACGTGCCTCATACTCATATGAGTATCCCATCTTTATACACATACATATGTATACACATGGAACTCAAGATTCTTTCTATAGGAGGGAAACTTCGTTTCAGGCAAAACACATGCTTTCATTCTTCCTCCTCTCACAAATATCTACGTGTGTTGCACAATGTGCGTATGCTGTGTAGTTACTTTCCTTTCCCTCAACAAAACTGTCACAGCCAACTAAACTAAAATCTAGAATACGCTTCACAAGAACACATTCTTCCCAAACTACTTTCATATCTAGCACTTTTTAATATAACTTTGCAATATTACAGTTCAGAATCAGAACAAACTACGTAGGTAGCCCTATTAAACACAGAGTTAGCCCAGTAAGTATGTCATGTCATGGGGCATGGCCCTGATTGTATTTAATATGAAGTCCCTATCTACGGAGTTTGTCTTCTTCTATTACAATACGTTGTAGGAGGTAGGCACCCAGAATAATACTAGCAGCTATTCAACTATACGTACATTTCCATAGTAGACTAGCCGTGTAAGTAGTACGAAGAAATATTATTTCATAGATAAAGTATTATAGTGTGCCTAAACACAAAATACTGTCTCAAACTGGGCAACCAGTGACGTTATCATTTTCTACATGGTTTTCCTTTCCCAAATGAGATCAGCACTATTTGACAGAATAAAACAGTACAATGAATTATGATCCTAATACACCACTGACTACTGAATGAAACATTTTATTGCATTTCGTAATAAACAGCCAACTACAATATCGAATTTAGCAGACAGCTATCACGTAGCAGTCATGTCATCAATTATTTCATTTCGGATTTCAGATCTCTTAATTAGAAATTGTTTTTACATAAACCCATCAATGTAGCGGTTTACATTACTCTCACAATTACTTAAATAAGCAATTTTACTCTTAAAAATACATAATAAAGTTGAATCGAATTCTTTTGAACAGCACACTTTTGTGGTTTTCTTAGACAATAATATGATATCAATTCCAACACACAGATTACTTAAGGTTGATCTGTAAGCTAGAATCAGCAAGATCAGCTGAATAAAAACGAAGCAAAATATGTCTTTGGTTTAAAGT
>JAAAYG020004838.1:2039-28514 GCA_009936455.2 Tomocerus minor
AAATGCCAATAATGTAGAAAGGGTTCTTAGCCCAAATCAGGATATACATTTGGCCAGATAATAAAAGATAAATGTCTGATTGGGATTAAGCAAGGGACCTAATGGTGTAAAGTTCTATAAGTTTCTAAATGACTGTGCTTTAGCCAAGTGGTATCGACAAGAAGAACTATAGGGACGGTTCCCAGATAATAAAGCCTGAACAAAGTCTGCGTCTGGCTTAGTTTGGTCCAGCATTCTCATATAACTGGGAATAATGACTTAATGCACCGAAATAAAACGAGCCCACTTCCAATCCAAGTGAATGACTCTCATCCGTCTTCACAAGAGTAGGGAAACCACTTTAATAGCTGTACAACGCAATTATGTTCTGTTTCCATTCTGTCTAGCATTGGATTTTATTAGATCATTTATATTTGACACAATGTAGCCTAGGCACAAGTTAGTTTATTCCGCTTTATTGATCTATATACTTGATACACACATACACATGAGCTCGTAACTAACAATAAGATAAAAGGGAGCTCACGTGGAATAATTTCATTCTCCTCATCCACCATGAAGAAATATTTTCCATCTACTAACAGTACAGTACAGAGAGTAAAATATTCAGAATGTCTATACTGTATAATGAATTGAGCAATTAATACTATACTGACAGATTATTCACAGAGAAATCTCTAAATATTTTTCAATTATATTCTGCTGAGCTTAGTAGTATCACTATAATGACAATGACTATAATAATCATAACCCTGTTAGAAATCGATTTGGATTTCAGAAGGTAGAATATAGAGCGTATTAGCAAAATAAATTATATTTCTTGTGGAGATGCTATGAATTCCATTGTTGGAGTTGTGATAAATGCTCTGGCTGAACTTTGTACTCAAATATGCTGAAGAAATGTCCAAATTGCACTTCTTTCCTCTAAACATTGTGATGAATAAAAATATCTAGAGTCTTCCTTGAAGCTTTTTAGTGAGGTTTAGTCGTGCAGTGATTGAATGTGGTGGGTAAATGCAAAAGCCTCTTCTTTTGAAGGCTCTAAGGACACGAGGATTGATAGATCACTCCCCATTCAATAGAAAAATACCACTTGCTCAAGGAACAACCGTCTTCAATCCTTCATATTTCTTCAAGATCCTGTCTATGACTACCACTATTATTTAAGTTTAATGCTCCGAGTCTAACTATATAGAGTAGTCAAGTAAATCCTCAGTTTACTTACGCTACTTCAGCTCTATGTAAGTATATAGTAATTACAGAAGATCCCCATACTCCCTTTCCTCTGTTCAAAAGCTCAGAATTATATTGGGAGATACTTTAATACCTTATTCACAAACCTTTCATCCAAGCACATACATCCGTAGTCTTCATTGTGCAAGAGTCGTCCAATATCTCTATCCCATGCCTACATCATTCGTTATTTACCGGAAACGATTTCAATTTTCGAAGCTATTGTAGCATACATATAGAGCATAGAGATAGGAGTCAGTCCCTGCAGATCTTCTATATACACATATTATATATGGCATCACCACAACATTAATCAGGTTTAACGAACCGAAAACAGCTTTGTGCTCTGTCTTCGGAGCGTTAATATTTAAATTGGAGAAAGATTAATCGAGTTTAGAAACCTATGCTCCTTTGCCATCGCTTTCAACCTTCAATTCCTCCGTTGCCTATGCACTCTTAGTCAAAATTGGCAGATAAAACCACAGAAATTACGCAAACTATAATTGTAACTTTAATAACTACGACATGATTAGAAAATATTATTCAATTGTCCCAATTTAAAATTCCAAATTCTACATTCTACTAAAGCATAACTAAATGTACATGTTACGGAGCATGGTGTTCCAGATTCCCTTTTCCGATATTCAACCCAACGATTGCGGTTTACTAAATATCTGTATGACTGCATCTTAGAGATAATAATTGTATTGGTTATTAAATAAGTTTCTGGATTCCAGTTACACTCGATAATGTAATAATCTCAGAAGATGGAAAATTTGTCAAATGCTATAGTTATAACTAATTTGAAAAGTAGCAGTTGGAATGGTATGATAGTCAGTAGGTAGATAAAGTTTGTCTGGTAAGGGAGCTTAGTGCAATAGCACAAGTCAATCTAAGTTAAATGAAATCAAAAAATGCAATGGGACGAGAGACTATTAAGCCGTCGTCTGTTAGAGGAGGTAACGAAAAATCCCAAAGCTTTGAATTCCCAAAGATACTTTAACTGACAGCGTATATTATGACACTAAGTATAGATATATGTTCATATGACATTTACATTTGCATATCTGTTGGATATATTATTATAAAAGGGGATTGAAGATTTCAGAGAGAGAGAGAGAGAGAATTCGCACTGTTATAGTTTCTGATGTGGTCGTATGGTTTCCTTATGTGCCTTGTGTAAGTAGAATGTAAAAAAGTCTAAGTCTAAGGAGTAGGTAGTGTATGTGAGTAGAAGATTGGATTGAGCTGGTTGCTACTTTTGTAGTGTTAGTTGTTGGAGTCGCGATGTATGTCTGAGTATTTTACTGGAAGCAATAGTAGTACATTAGATTATATTAGATTCAGAGTTGGAAATGATTTTGATGGAAGTGCATATTGTAAAGATATGTGGCATGGTGTGGTCTAGTGCAAGTAGTTAGACTTGACTATGAACACTGCTACAGAAAGTGTACAAAGCGAAATTCGAAAGGAAAGTGAGCAAAGTAAAAACTGGAGGAAAGTGTAGCATGCGCCAGCCGAAAAGGAAGTGCAAAGACCAACTTGGAGTGTTGTGTGATATAATAGAAGGTAGTCGGGAACTCGGGGGGAAACACTACTTCCCTGCCAACATGTTGACTATATCTAAAAGCGAATTCTCTCTCTCTCTCTCCTGCCGACACACTATGTGTGAGTGAGACACAATTGTGCTCTTCTTCTCTCTCTCCGAACTGAATGCCACCACAGGAGAAGGCCCACTAGTTTTTCCTTGTTCAAATACAATAGGAACAAACAACCCCACACGTACGTACTTAGAAAACTATTAAAACTTTAGAAACACAAGTAGCTATATAAGTATAGATATAAAATCACAGAAAACATTGCTGGAAAATATTAGGATGCAGTTAGTAGCTACCAGAAAGGATAATGACTAAATAAATTACTAAATTAGTAGATATATAGTGATATATGACTTTGTTATTGCATTAGATCACTGTGATTTGATTTTCTACAGTTCTATAAAGTAGCAGAGTGTGTGGTTGAAGTTTTATGTACATATAGAGAACAAAGGACATGAGGTAAAATTACATTGGTAGTCCATTTTACACCGTACAATTATCGTGCAGGATTTTCGCAATCATTTATTTGCATCAAACTCAAAGGAAAACCGCGAAACATGGCTACAGAGAATTTTATACATAGGAAACAATAGGATTCAGAGAGAGAGAGAGAGAGAGAGAGGCTAGTAACTAGCAAACTACAAAGAAGAAATTCTACACAGAGAAAATATAACGCATCCAGTACATACATAGTTAAGTTTTATACACAAATAGGTAGCTATATAGTTACATAGGGTAGATATACCTAGGAGTGAGTGAGTGTCAGTGAATAGTTAAGTTTAAGTCAAGAGCGAAAAAAGAACATTAGTTAAGTACATAGGAGAATGTAACGCAACGTGTGCACTCTGTTCCTCAGCAAGAGCTGATGCTTTGCCTGAACTGAGCTAGTTGATTTGACGTGACTGGGATTCTATTTCATTGCACCACCAAAGCATTTCAGTTCGATTCACTCCAGTCCAGTTGTAAATGAGCCTTTTCAGTGGAAACATTGCAGAACAGAGCTCCAACACTCACTACACACTCCCACTGATAAAAAACAGAATCTGAGTGCGAGCGAGCAGAGCACACTTCTTCTTAGCCATAAGAAAATATTATTTTCTGCAATCTACGTTTAAAAAAGTTTACAATTCTTTCTGCATGCACTCTGTGCATAATAGAGAGGGAAGATAGAATAAGTTTATATAATACTATTTACGTACAATTTAATACAGTTGACTAGATTTCTTTTTACGGAGCTATTAGATATTCTCAACCAGAAACTACTGGACTGAATAGGGAAGATTCAAAACACACATCTCTCTCTCTCTCTCTTATCCTATTTTTTATTCTACTCACTTGCTCTTTCGGACTCTTTTTCTTTCTCAACTTGGCCAAGTCAACAGACAGAGTCAAAACTTTTCTCCTCTCTCTCTCTCTCTCTCTCTCTCTAACTCTAAAAACTCTACAGTTTCAAAATTTTCTCTTTCCCTACTCCAGACAGTGTTTATATCAAGGATTCTGTCTATTCGGCAGAATTTCCTTTCAATCTCTTCCGAGAGCCAATTCCGTTTAATCTACTTTATTTACATTCTTGTCGCTTGCTCCCTTCCTGACTTTTCTCTCCTGAGAACCATTCAAAGTTGGGATTTAGTCCAAAAATACAAAATACACTATAACTGGTTTTACATACACATAGGTAGCTAAATAACTACCGTCATTCCACTCCACATCACTTTATTTACGAAAGTTATGGACAAAGTGTCCATTTGATTTCATGACTGTCTTTAACTTATCTCTGAAACTCTGTCCTTACAATTCCACTCCATCCTCTCCATTCAAACTTTTAGACATGAACACTTACTAAGATTAAAATTTCCTTTTCTCTTCTCCTACATCTTTTAAGTAGGTACCTAGTTTACGTTCTAGTGTTTTTCGCCTTTTTAGACAATTTCCTAATTGCTACTGGTAGAAAAATTTGACAACGCAGACTACACAATTCTTGGATTCACTTGTTAGTTCTCTGTTTTTCTCAAAAAGTATACTCCTCCTTTTATTTGTGATTTCGACAATTAAGTGGGATAATCTCTGTGTACCATTGGAATCTAATCTTAAAAAGGTATGTTTCTTACAATTAAATATCCATGTTTATTTAATTTGAACATGAGTGTATGAGACATAAATCAGTGCAGTGTAGTTATAGTTGTCTGCAAATGAGATTTATTTTTTATTTTTCTATGACTAAAAATAATTCTTCGTATTTCATTGCTCAACTGTTTATTAATTTAATAAGTTGGGTATTGATGTCAAATGAAATGGAAGTTGATTTCTAAGCGATCAAGCCGCTAACTAACTAACAGCTGATTTATTAAGGTTATTAAGATACAACGCATTATAATGTTCAGTTAAATGTCTATAGCACCAAACAACTTTTGTGCAGACGTGTTTATTCTCATTCTACATGGTTATACTCATGTATCGTAGGTACGTAGGGATCTTGTTCTGTTTATCGTCTGTCTAATCGGCTGGTGTGTGTATGCATAGGCATTGTTTTGATTCAAATGTTGAATAATGACCTAAAATCTATAGCAAAGATGCTTTTATATGGCACGACTATTTATTGTAGGTAGATAAAGAGGCGAAGACGTCTTCTAAGATTTCACTAGACAATATTTTCTTGTTGAGAATTGTGAATCTAGTCAATAAAAGTATAGAAAAGGAGTATATAGTATAGAATTGTAGTTGTCGTTGTGAGAATGAGGATAATTATTACATTCGCATGTGTCTACACACATAAAAGCAGACATGCTCTCAATCAGATTTGGATAAGAGCATTTTGTAGTTATAGCTTTATAGTGAGTATTGTTAGCTTATTAGTAAACTAATTTAGTCCATTTAGTTATTATATGAACAGAAATCGTCTGGTCAGCCTACACTTTTCACAAGAAGAGTATGACCAACTGTTTTTAGTGTGCTATATAAGGAACTGGAGGCGATAAAAGTGTTATATCTTATGAAATGTGTGTTTGTTGTTAATGTAGTCCATAAGTGACAGTGATTATATAGAGAGAGAAGTCTGCCTTTGCACATGTATACACATCTCACTTGGCAGATTAGAGATAATGAGGGAATGTTAGAATTAAAGACAGTTGCTATAAGCTATATAGTCAATAGATAGAGATAACTGCAAGTACAATTGCATTATCACATTAAATTCAATACTTATACTTTGTACTTGTATGTATGGTACATCTTGAAAAGATTAGTTTGTAAGATGTAAAGCTTTTATAGTGAGACGTTTGATCTTTATAGTTCTGCTTACGTCTCTAAGACTCTTAGCTGTCCTATTGCTATAATATAAGAATTTAAATAAGGAAAGCTTTAAAGAATGGAAAGGGAGGTTGACCCAATTGCACACATCTTTTTTGGTTTAGTAGTTTTGTGGGTTTTGAAAAGTAAGAGTTGTGACTACGGTGCATGCAACATAGAGCCAATGCATTCTTATATTATTATATTGTATCTCTGTGTCTTGCGTCGTGTCCGAACTCTCCTGTGCCTTGTACCGTCCATCTTATAACCACTGCTAATGTATTCATTCATTTTGTTACAGAATAGGATAGAATGGTATTATCTTATCCAAAAGACTCCCCAAGAGATGACGTACATACTTACATGTTGATATTTATGTTACAAATAAAAGTACATAAGCAGATTCAAGCATCTCTTTTAAAGATACAAATAGAAAAATTCTAATCATACACCCATAAATGCAATCAGTTTCTTAGTAAAATTTATGTAGCTAACATAATACGGACCGTTAATTTTTCTTAGTGCATGTTGATATTATCTTTTACAAAATTCCTTCTGGTTATTACAAGCTTAACGTTCTGTGTAGTAATTATTAATATAGATGTGCTCACTCCCTATTCCTCTTGAATAACATCAGAGATGCATGAGTGTGTGTTTTTTGTGGAGATTTAAAAACAACTACTACGTACATTCTAATTAAAAATTAATTTTTGACGGAGTGTTTAGATACTTTGTATGATTTCCTATCACTTGTTTGCAAACCTATCATTATTTGTGTCAACCTGCATGATAGCAACATCAAACAATGTGCAAAATGTCAATATCTACGCATAACACTGCAAGATTAGATAGAATTCAACAAAAAAGTAAGTTCAGTAGAGTAGATACAGCGAAAATGTGTCAGCCAGTGTTCAGTGACCCAATTTCCTTCAAAGTTGCTTATACGATGTTTCTGGTGATAATTTCTATAGATATTAGAATGTGTATAGCCACTTTGTGCACTTATATGGATAGGTATGTGCGAGTGAACTATACGGAGCAAAACATTTTTACATAGTCCTACTCATTTCCTGTTTATCATTCTAAGCATACATTAAAATGCACCCAAACAAAACAGAACAAGGGTAAAGTAAATGTTGCTGTGCAAAGAATAAGGAAAGAAACAGAGAGACACGACCAAGAGATAATTAATATAATTACGCGGAAAAACTAATTATTGAATCGAGTACATCTTTAGTTATCCCATATAGTAGTAAAATCATATTTTATGCCGTCTTAACCCATGAACTATTTAATAACTTTTGTGAGAAAACTGATAGCTGTGCACTTGATTATTGTAGGGCATTTCTACTCAATCATCTTGTGAATTCCATTTTAGAGAGCACAATTAGATAACATGCAGTTCCTTTGTTCCTATTTCTTGTGTTTCCAGCCTTTTATATGTTAAACATGATTCCAGATACTATAATATTATTTGCAAGGATAAGGCTGTGGAAGGAAGAGTGATGATCTCCCAGAATTAATAATAGTTTGATCGCACTATGTAAATGTGCTTCTTAATAAGAAATGCCAACTTGGTATCTGCCAAATGCTTTACTTAGAAAAAAGTCATGAGCAGACATGATATCCTGCTGACTGTTAATATTCCATTCCAGAACAGACCAAGGCTTATGTCAAATAAATTGAGGTAGTACTTCATCACTCTATTTTTTTCTGGTTTGTTCAACGATAAAATGGCTTACATTATTACCTCAGCCACTTTTGCTGAAAGAATATTATGCCTAAAATCCACTAGACGCTTTTAGGCAGCTTAGCTATACAGTAGCATAGAGTCAATATGAACACTCGCACTTATAAATCATTATAATTCCCCATCTTGAACTATATACACATAATACATTGGATTTGCTATATCTTTTGTTGTACTTAGGTAGTTTCGCTAGTGAGCCCTGCGACTAATGTACTCTATGTTAGATTTAGCCGTGGAGAATTACTTGGTATTAGAGGAAATCTCCACAGAAGAGCCAAGATGAGCCTATAGAAAATAACCACAATACATTACACTAGAATCTATTACAATGATCTCCCACAGTGAATCCAGAAAATACTTTCCTTATTGCATTCGAGTTGCATTATTTATTCCTTGAAATTCTCTCCTAGTCCTACCATTTAAAAAAAACTAATTTCTACTCTACGATTCCATGTCTTCCTAAAATGTAAACTCTATTACAGGAACAAATCTATCCTACATACTTAAGAATACTGAACAAGCACCAACTTGAATCTTGAATTAATTATCCCGTAGGGAATTTCACAAATATTTTATTGTGACATGTCCAAATCTAATTTCTTTCCTCCCTGCGTTCGCTATTTCTGAACACACATTAAGATCCAGCACTTCATGCTCATCTTTACGCATGTATATTTATGTCTCAGTAATCTCAAACTAAGTGTACATGTACACGCTGCGGTGGTTAATAAGAATGATCTACCAACTCAACTACTGGGGAAACTAATCTTGCTTGATAGCATTTTGTTGACATTTCGAATTGTATATTTTTGTATGCTTTAGCAATTTATATGCTTGCAGTTATTTCTCTTGTAGATGTTCAATTATTTCCCATGAGTTTTATATTCCGATAGTTTTATGTTACCGAAACATTCGATTGCGTACATTTAGCCATCAGATTGTCAAAAAAGGGAAATTAAATTTTAATGATCTCTAAATAGGATACATTAAATTCTAATGGTTGAGCACACAAGTCAAATTAGAATATGAGACACAGGATTTTAATGAGGATAATAACATGTGTGTGTTTAAATGCTATATTTTTTCCATTTATTGCTATTTGTGGCCATGAACTTATGTGTAATTAAATAGTGAAGGATGTCATATATCGTACTATGCACACCATGCATTGTTACTGTCCGACATTCCACTATATAATTACGTAATAGGCAGTACAGTACGACGGCTATCCTTTCCCCATCACAAAGGGAAATTACTTTTCCATCTCCTTAACTCCTATCTCACATTTTTCTCCCTACTCTTAATTTGAAAATGGTATCATGTGGCTGCAATGAGCAAACGTTATTGCATTCATGCTATTCTTGCTTGATTCATGCGAATTAAACATTTCTAACCTGTACCATTTACAGAGCCCCTCTGTTAGTGTACAATTGTTTTTAATGATGTAGCAAGAAAGTAACCCGAAGGTAATGCAAAATGCAAAAGCTTACTGTATGTCGCGCGTGTATCTGCATAAATGATGCTGACAGTTTTTCTTATCCAGGAACATCTATAATAATGCTTACTGAAGAGTACAATTATTATCATCATTATATGGAAATGCTGTTGCTTCAACATAATATTATGCATGATTGAGATAATTATGGCTGTGACGTTGTTTCCAAGTTGTTTACTTACTGCACGTAGCGGAATGTACAACGAATTGATATTTTACGTGGGTAGGTGCTTTTTATGATATTATCCTTGAGCATTTTTTAACATGTAGCATGTTTGGCAAAAATAAAATAAGCATTCATGTCTTGTACACGTATGAACAACAATTATAAATTAATAACATTTAGTATAGCAGAAGCAACTCAATAAGCTATGAATTGATGATGAGCTTCTCTTTGTATCTATATAGACTTTATAGACTGTACACGGTACAAAATGAATAACGAGCTAATAATGGCGTTTCCTAAAATTGTTTTATGGGAAAGATGCTATTACTTTGTTAGTATCTTTGTATCACTAAAGTTAATGTGCCGACCATTAAAGTATCAGAATGTAGCATAACGTTTTACGACAGGGGTTTTCATCAGTATTTGTTACACTGCATTATTTATTTATATATGTAGTATGTCTGTGCACGTCTTTTTCACGGAATTGCTTTAAATTATGCCACAATATCTACTGTCTATTAAGTTTCCTGTTAGATTTTGTTTATCATATAATTTACGGATTTATTGGGAATTAATTTGACTGTATGCAAAACAGCTCTATCTACAACAATAACAACTTTGTGAACGACAATATTTATTGGAAATAGTAATTAGGAACTAATTAATGTATTCAGTGCAAGATCTTAGCTATTTTGTATTCACTGCACCAACTGTGATTCATTAACTGGGAGTGCTGAGTGGATGCATGTGTCTCAGTTTTAAACCATTGGGACTTGATGCATGAGTGAGAAATAAGTTTATAGAAAGGAAACATGAAAGGATAACTTGTAAGTATGTAAATATTCTGATAACAGAGCTGTGCACATAAATCTTGATGTCAGAAAAGTAATAGGAAAAGGATTGCATAGAGTAACAGTAATGG
The DNA here is from genome assembly GCA_009936455.2 of Tomocerus minor. Lineage (NCBI taxonomy): Eukaryota > Metazoa > Arthropoda > Collembola > Entomobryomorpha > Tomoceridae > Tomocerus > Tomocerus minor. The sequence continues at coordinate 12,489 of JAAAYG020004838.1, forward strand.
TTCATTAAAATTCAAGGACCATAAATACAATAAAGTGGCTTCTGGCGTGATGACTCCAGGATTTTTTCACCCGGGAGTTTATGAAGGAGATGAGCTTAACAGACAAAGTTTGTATAGCGGAGTAGATTGTAGGGTTTTTAGGAATTCGAATAAAATGGAAGAATAGATAAGAAGATAAAGTAATGATGCAGACAAAACATTGAAAAGATCTCCAGGGTGTACACAATTATCCAGCGTTGTGTAGCAGGCCGACGGATGAAAGCAAGGCCTTGCAAGGGTTGATGTAACAAACAATAGCATCCAATATTATGTCTAAAGTGTAGTATAGAATGTCTGGGTAGACGTACCTAAGTAAATACTTGGAAAGAAGACGGGATTTTGTTGACTACGTACGTACATAGTTAGCTTTCCATTTATCAAAGCCTGCTTTCCACTTCTTTTATGCTAAAAACCAATTCTTCCAAAAGAGATCTATCTATGTACTTTCGTTTGGCATTCACTAACTAGTGCATCTCTCTCGTGGTTTCCTATATGTAATATAGGCTGAAAGCATTTTTCTTAACATTCATTGTGCAGATATATATTTTGCAAAGAAGTGTTTTTTCATCTCCTCCTCATTTGTAAGTGTCTGTTTCGGTTAGTACGCTTTTCCTTCATTATTAAGTTGAAGAGAAGCCAGGAAGGACGGAAGACGAAAGCTTAAAGACGCCCGGCTTCCTTCATCATTTCAAAGGATGAGTGAGAATAAAGGCTGAGATAGCAGCCTGAAATGGGTTGATGATTGTGAATTACATGAAAGTCAAGTTGATTTGTCAAGAATTGGCTGGGGAGACAGGGCAGGGCGGGCGGGTATATGCGTAGGAGAAATCAGGAAGTGTTAAATGTACATCTTCATTATAGTAGAGTCATTAAGGAAAGAACTATGGGATTTAATTAAGTAGCTAACTCAGTACTTTCCTATAAGGTCCTGTCAAGCCTTCGATCCTTCATTCTGCTCTAACTTGTCAAATGAAATCAAAATCTGCTGGACGAGCAGAGCAATCCATTGTTATCATAAGGAAAAGCCTATTAACTACAGAATCTTGACGTAAGAGGAGTTACGAAAATACAACGTTTAATATATTTTCTCCCCGAGGATTCTTTTAGCTTAAGTAACCACTGTTCTTACGTCAGAATACAACGCTCTATAGTCTTGCTGTTTTTCTACGTGTCAAAGTTTCGGATGAGATAAGAAATTAGAGATCCCTTCTCTGTTTATCTTACACTATTAAATACTCGTCTGACCCAATATTTTCATGAAATAATCACTTGTCACTTGATGTAGGACTATTATAGATGTATATTGTCAATATTTCTCTATTTTCTCATCAACCTTATGTAATGGACAACTACAATAGCAATCTGGATATGCGCTTTTTTACTTTAAGTTGTAAAGTGAAAGCGTAAGAAAGTTCTTAAGAAAATGAGTGAGGGGGACTTGGGAATTGTCATGTCACTCGAGCGCTAAGTAGACAGATCATTTGGAAGCCTACTTTTAAATAAAGTGACAAACGTGTGCCGAGACTTCAACTAGCTCCGTTTTCCAAGAAAATCTTGCTTTGTTTAGCAGTGAGCCGAAGGGCACAATTTAACACGATCCAATGTGATGTCTATTTTCAGTCTATATATTAAAAATGTTTGACAACTGTTAAGCACTTAGTCCCATTCCCATTTTCAGTCGGATACAACTGGAAATAGAACAATGACTGAATAATGTATACGGATATATATACGGATATATATCGCGACTGTCTGGAACTTTCCAACCACCTAATTAATTTGTCTGTCATAACAAAGGTTTTACACAAAAAATATTTTCGTAGCGTCAATTGCAAATTATTTGTTTGTGAGTGAAAAGCAGCTTTAGATATTCACAGAAAAGCTGTTTTGATAGGGATTGTTTCATTCCTTTTCATTATTAGGAAACATTAGGTTGTTTGAATTCGAATAATACATCTAAATGAAATTGTGAGGAGGACAATTTCAAAAGGAATCAGAATGTCTGGATCAGTTGGCAATTGTAGAATTTCCTGTTTTCTTTTTATTAACTTCCCTTTCTGTTTGTTTTAGATTACAACGCTTTTTATTTGAGGTGCATGCACATACGTTTGCAGACAACATAGTTTTAAGTAATAGTGTTTTAATACAATCAAGTTCTTTTGAGTGTGCATGTAATGAATATAAGACAGTATTGTTGATAGACGACATGGCATTTCCTTGTAGTCGTCAGTGTAACTTTTGGCTGGGATTTATCTTCAAGTCTCCAACTCCAAGAGTCTAGTTCAAATATACTTAGGCAAACTGGATTCTTTGTTCTTGGTGATTTTTGTATCTCTGTTACTGAAGAACAAAGACTGCTTAATGTTTAATTGAAGTATAGGAGACAGGATTTCCTAACATATATACTGTAGCAATTGGAATGTTTATAGCTTTTTTTATATGGTTTTCCCCTTTGCTAAAATTCTTTCTAGTTTTATCACTATCAACATGTTTCACCTTACGAAGCATACTTTAGGCTGAAGGTTATCAAATTTCTTTCTGCATCTATTATAATTACATTATGTTTTGTGTATGGTATCCCTAACGGGTTAGCAGCAACTATTTTGATAATATAAAAATAGATTTCTAAAGAAATCTTTTATACGTCAAATTGTGCAATAGGTAAAATAGAGCATGAAAAAGAGGGTAAAGTGATATGGAATGAATATTGACAGAAAACGGCGCTTGTCTTCGGAACTACATACATTGGGGATAAAATTAATTTATTTCTTGTATCGATTTAGATGGTGGAGTTGTTGAAAGAAAAGAGGCCAGCTAGCTGAAACAAATAACGTTGATAGTAACTGAAGAAGATAAGAGTGGAGCAAACAAAGAGAGAAAATCATTTTGTCAGTACTCAAATACATATTGCATCCGATTACTCACTCAGCAGAGAAAGTAGAAAAAGAAGAGGGAAGAGTAGACAAGACTTAAAGTCGGCGAGGGAGAGTTCTTCTGTGGAGAAAATCAGTCAGCAGCAGCAGACCACATCAAATCCACAGGAAAAGGCACAAGAAAAGAATCCGAAAATCTTTTCATATCACCAATCTGGACCAGACTCTGTTTTATGTTCTTGACTAACAAAAGCAAACGGAGACAAGACATGCCATTATTGTGAAAAGAAAAGATAGAATTGTTCATAATACAGAAATAATCGCTTTTATTGAAGAAAAGACCTTGCATTACAAATATATAAATGCGAATATAACTACCCAATCCGTTCCACATTCAACAGACGTCGAAAAACTTTTTTAAGCCTGGAAAAGAAGTGAGGAGTAACAAGAAGGCCTTAGAAGAAAAAACCGAATAACGTATCTAATCCTAAACTAAAGGTAGCGATAAATCAAAATGCTTGAAGTAAGACGGGGAGATAGAGATTTCGGCTTAGGAAGTAACAGCGGCCCAGATCGAGATCACAGTCTTGAAGATCCACACGAAATGTCGATGTCGTTATCTGACCGGAACCGACATCATTCCACAGCCAGTCTCATCGACTCCATGGAAAGACGCACTCAAAGAACCTACCGATATGGAATTGGACTTGTTTGTGTTGGGGCTACTCTCAATTGGCTGGGATTCGCTCAGGTAAACACTTCTATCCTTTACAAATACCTACTTCAACAAATATTACTTACTTTCACCGCAAAACTAGAGTAAAAGCTAACCTAGGAAGTATTACACAGAGTATATACATTTCTTTTTTAGTGATTTATTTTTTAGGCTACACTTAGTTGTCACACAGTTTTTTTTCCAATCTGACATTTTAAATTCTGATGATTTTCATGTGAATATATAAAAAAAACGTTTGGTGTGCAATTTAGGCGTGACAATAAGAATGTTGTTTGCCTGGATGAAAGTTTTATGGCGAGTTACATATCTTCTCTTGTGGGACTAAAATTGTTTATGTTTTTGCAAGTAGTAGTGGGTGTAGTCAGTTGTAATAAACTGCTAGTGCCATTATTTTTGCCACATGTAGCAGAAAAGTCCACTGGATAATATTGCACGAGTGTGGTAGAAAATTGAGAAAATATTTCAAATTTTCTTATCAACTTCTCCATTTCATTTGGCTTGTGTATAGAAATCATAAAAATGGTTTCTCCTGATAGAAGAAAGCAAGTGTTTTTTGGTATCGCGATAATAATTATATTGGGTTTATTGAAGTGTGGCGAAAAGTCCAGCAAGGGATTTTAGCAACGTCGGTTTGGTTTTGGGTGGAGAAAATGTAGCATTTATGGAGAAAATAATATTAGAGCATAGAATTTCTGAGTTGTGCATCTATGAAAGTTATAAGTTGTCTAGTGTTGGTTATAAGTAGTTCAAGTGTCTTTAGAGTTTACACATTTGCAGTGGAGGATACTGCTGCGTTGGTTTTGCTTTTGGCTTTCCTTGTCTTGTCTCAGAAATAAATCAACAAAACAAAGAAGAGCAAGAGTTGAGTTGGCTGTTAAGACTCAACTCCCGTTTCCTTCCCGTGCCTTTTACTTCCCTCTTTTTCCTTCCTTATCTTCCTTTCCCCTCGTAGCTCTTCTGCCATTCTCTCTCTCTCTCTCTCTCTCTCTCTCTCTCTGCAGACCTCCAAATACTTTTCCCATTTCACGACACACACACTGCACCGTAGTAATAAGGAATTCTGGCTTGACTGGATTTTTTCTTTTTGCCAAGAAATGTGGCATTACGTGTGTAAGCCCTTATGGCTCTAAAAGAAAGGGGAAAGTTTTTTTTTGCATTACCGTAAGCATAGCACAGTACTTTACATTAAAAGCTGTATCCAAACTACTTTTTTGGCGCATTACTTATTCCATTATATTACATATACTTATGTGTACACATGTGTTTGTTGTATATGGGACTCAAGTAACTTACTTACATACAACACACGCTCATACATGGATGGAATGTAGCAAAATCCGGATTTAGACACTTAGGAACACAAAGTTGAGTGCTAGGGCATAGAGCTAAAGTTACTAAAGGAAACAAAGACAGATGTAGAACTGGCACCAGCGACCAACGCTCTATGTGTGTAGTGTAGTATAGTCGAATGCCAGGTCTTAGGTTAAGTTAGCCAAGCTCAACCAAGTACATGTCAAGAGAAGTGAGCGTGAAGCCAGTGCGGAACAGGAAGAAAAGGCGATTTAATCAAGTTGTATATCACATTGCGTAATAATATGCAGCTTTCTATTGTTATAATTCATTTGTAATATGACCATAATGGATCCTTTCATACAGGCTTTTCAACTTTGGCCATTATCATTATGAAGATGATTCTGAACTGTGAGATATACTCTATTACGATATTTATTATCACTTCACACCCCGAATATAAATGTTAACTCATTTGTTAGGCTTAAGCCATTTTAAGGTGTGATTATACTATATTGGGTCTTTTAAGATGTGATTAGTCTATATCGGGTATTTTAAGATGTGATTAGTCTATATCGAGTATTTCAAGGTGTGATTAGTCTATATCGGGTGTTTCAAAGTGTGATTAGTCTATATCGGGTATTTCCAGGTGTGATTAGTCTATATCGGGTGTTTTAAGGTGTGGATAGACTTAATCGGGTATTTTTCAGGGTGTGAATAGAGTATATTATCAGTGTATTTTTGTGTGACAAAAGTACATTTTTTAGCATCTATTCTATATATAGGTATTACATATATGTACAAGCTTTTGTTGTAAGTGGCTACGGATTATTTATTTACTATTGACTAGCAAATAGGGAACGTGCGAATGTGAAAGTTGAGATTCCTTTTCGTTAGTAGAAATGCCATTTGGTAGAGCACAATAAATCTCCATAAAAGCATTTTCAGTATTCATTTCCCAGGTCGCTTGTATCTGTATCGTAGGTAATGTGACTGACTCTCCCTTTTCTACTGTGCCACATTTCCCCTTGGGTCCGTAGTCCTTAGTTGTGTAGCAATCCTCATGCCCTCCAGTCCTCCTGCTAACATCGGCAAAGTGTTACTACTGCTCTTTTATTTAACTTTCGTCACTTTCCTCTTACACTTACTGCAGAAAAGATGGGATTCTCTCACACGGAAAGGTGGGAATGCTATTTCCCGGATTGAGACTGTACGTATCTAAAGTGTCTCTAGGAGTAAATAAATTGATCGATTTCAACTTAAATGCGATCCGTCTAGATAATAAGAGAAGAATGGCTAGAATGGTACAAGACGCAATTTGATAGCGACAACAATCTCATCTTTTATCATTCTCTTCTTACTGTATTAGCTAGTGTATGCTTTGTACGTAACGAAGTAGAAGTGTATAAGAGCTATATAAAGATGCGGATAGGTATATAGAAAATCAAGATGTGAGGCAATCTAAAGCTACCTAGCTACCTAAATGTCTACCTAGTAAACAAGTATAAATGATGGTTTTATTTGGGAGAGTCTCGGGTGGAAGGAACATTTTCTTACTTATTTCGTCTACTCTGCAATTTATTAACTTCATTTCCACGAAAGAAAGCAATAGGTACGCATTAAAGGAGGAAAGAGGACGACGGCTTCACTTGAGTGGGATTATCCTTATCGTTAGTTTTGCTGGCGCTCAGTTAGTTGGCTTCTCGTTTCCGTTGTCAGTGTCCTGGTGAGCCTATAGCCTCCAAATACACACAAACTCAATGGCTAATATTTACGTGAGAAGGCTAAGCGACAACAGACAATTGGACTCAATTGAGTTGTGTGTCTTGTATATATATGGATGTGTATTTATATGTGTGAAGAATATAATGTTAGCTGACTCAAGTTTCCCGGTGGGAAAATCAATGCGGCTAAGCAAAAGTGTAAACGTAGCGAATGATCTACGACTGTAGCTTAGTGGGTGGCCAATATAAGTCAGTGTCAACGGAGGAGAAAGTCCTGGAGAAAGCAATATATAGTTAGTCACTCAAGTTCAAGAAGAAAAAAAATGTTTTCTTCGTTAGTTCTCTCTAGTTTTCCGCTGTATAGAAAATATATTAAAAAACTATCCATGGTTAGCACTTCAGTAATACCTATGTAGTAGAATAAGTGTCTGGAGGAAAAAAATCCCAGCACAATCCGAGCGTGGCGGAGATGTGTTGATAGCGAAAGAAGAAAAGTGAGTTAGAGACGCAGGATTTGGAAACTTCACATACTCCGACTAAAACTTTCGAATATTTCATACAATTGTTATGCAATTAAGACTGGATTTATACGTGAAATTATGTCAACTTCTACAAAAAAGTCATAAATTTGAAAATATTTACATTAACTTGATAAAAAATATTATATATCCGTAGAGATGGTGTTCAGACCTGACGTACAGTAATTTATCATATGGATATTTGTGAGTTGAGTCAAGAAATAGTCAATAGAGAGTAAATTGGAGCGGAGTGCGTAGTTGTGGACGTGACTAGCAAGCAACACACATTATTTATTAGTTGATATGATGGGTATAAAGATCTGTGTGTAGTTTATGTCAGCAAGTCAAGTTAGATGCACGATGACAACTGAATACAGAGAAGTAGTGATAAAGAGGAAAATGGAGAAAAGGAGCAACGTGTGTAAAAGTGGAGAGTTGAGAGAGACAGAAATGTAAGACGCTAAGACGTACACGCTTGTCATCTGAAGAACTCTCTCGGATTATCAATACTGTTACTTATTTTTCAACTTTTTTCCCTTCTTTATGCCATGATGTCAAATCTTTGCTTTTAGCCCTAATGTTTACTTTGACAATTGACATGGTAAAAGCTTTAGACTTCAGAATGATGATAAATCAGGTAAATATATTATTCTTCAGTTAAAACTCTGAATCCAATGTCAGAACAATAATAATAATATTCTTATTATGTTCTCCTAGTAATTTGTATTCTATCACAGGAAATGGCGACGTGGACTGTGTATATAATGCACAGTTATGTAAGTACCTAATACAGAAGCTTCTTAATGAGCTTTCTATATTGCGATGTTCACCAACTGCAATTTACGTGGAACATGAACTAATAGATAAAATGTGCAATTATCTTTTGCCTTTACTTGTCAGGCAACGTATACACTCTTTCTTTACTGTGATCATTACTTGTCATGGTTAAGTCTTTTTTTTTGCGTTATTCTTGCTATACAGAAAGTGACGGGAATTGTTAAGACTATGAACATCTCTAGAATCGGATAGGTAAGTGCACAGTTTATAGCTGATAGGGCACTTAATGCATTCCATTTTTTGCGCTAATAATACGTAATAGAATAGGTAGCTGTATGTATACAACGAGATCATATTTCCGTATTGTGTAAATATTCTGCTAATGCACAGGACAGAAAGGAAGGCATAACGATGACAATTTTAGTAGTAGACAGCACGTGCACGGAAGTCTGAGACAGATATGACATATGACGATTCTCCAGTCATCTTCTGTTTCACAATCAAACACATTTTTACGCTAGCAGCAACATACCAAGACTCAAAGATTCATTCCTCTGTCTAGAACATTTACTTATCTACCTAGTCGATTCTTTTATATCTAAACGACAATATTTTTTTGAGAAATATCTACCCAATAAATTATTGGTAATGATAATTATTATTATGTAAGTAGTCATAAGATTCCGTATAGCTTTACAAGACTTGGCAAGGCAAGATAAGTTCATAACAGCAATAATGCTAGACATCGAAAAGTAGAGAGAGCCTTTATAATTTCAATCTTGTAGGAAATCCAGTGTAAAAGTGATAGAAAATGATGATGTGCATTTATTATGCAAATTAGTCAATAAATAGAGGACTTTATCTTTGGTGCACACATGTGTTCATGTATACTAAATATATCTGTAAATTCAATTGTAAGAGCATACGGTTTGAGTACGTAAGTCTGGATATAAGATCCGAATTGAAGTTGTTCAAGAGAAGTTTTCGACTTCTCTTGAAAGTCGTTTGACTAGACATGTTTTTCGCCATTCCCTCAGTCAGTTCAGTACGAATGGTTGGAGATTGGAGAGTGCGTTTAGTAGTTACTATTATTATGAATAAAACTTCTGTTCTAGGAGATATTTTCATTTTGAAAAATTCCTTCTCACATTTCGCAGTATATGGATAGAGGATAAGTTGTCGAACTCGTTGAACAGATTCAACTTCTCTCTGTCTCTCTCTCTCTCTCTTCAACAAGATATGTAGATATCTATCCTATAAGGTTTCACTTTTACGTTATTACGTACTTAGGAGTTAATGGTATGATGCGATCCATGATGTGACGAACCTAGACTTGGCATCGACTCATCATCTCTCTAAGCTGCACACGGAAAAAGTTTTCTACTAGTCCTACCTACTTTGACAAAGCTCAACTCATTGTCCTATTTCTTTTAACTCTTTTCGTTTAGAATTTCATGTTCAGAGAAAGAAGATCGTAACCAAAAAAATCAACCTCTAGCATAGTAGGTCCAAGAAAATTTATTCTGCTTATGTATGAACGTATTAAAATGGCATTTCCTACTTATGCCATAAAAATAAAGCTGATATTACAGTAGGCATCCGTTTCACGCTTTATTAATTCTGTTTTCCTGTTCACTTATCCAGAATTTAAGATCAGAGCCAGAAATAGCAAAGGCTCTAAGTAGTTCCGAGAAATAGAACTCTCCAGTTGCACGCAAAGCTATTAGGGAGATTAGTCCGTCATTCTGAGCGAAGGTTTTTGCTCTTTTTGCAAATTTTATGGAAATCTCGAAATCCCTTTCTTAAAGGCTCTATGCAAGATTAAAATTCTGATCCAGAAGAAAGTTTCCCAAATGTGGGCTACTGCAACACACTGAGGCATGCGTAAATATTTGAACTAAGAGAATGTTTATAAGTAATAAACCTAAAAACCACTAAAGTCGATCTGAAACTAGTCAAATCCAACTTCTAAAAACTCTCGGCCAAAAAGAAAATTCACAAAGAAAATTACACTCTAAGTGATAAATCTTTGTTCCCAATTGTGAACAATTTAGTAACTTGTTACGACAAAAGTATTACTGTTCAAAGTTTTTGGTTTGCAATTCAAGCTCACTTAACGTGCGGAAACTGATAATTTCGACGAAGCATAGAAAATGAATATAACAGTAGCATCATGGAATATAGAGTTTTGCTAACTCGTTATCTTCTAGGAACTGAAATGTAAAATTTAATTGTCAAAGTATTTGTTCGTTAAAGATTCTGCGGCGATGACTTTGAAGATTTTCTTGGAAGAATTGGATAGTGCATAGGAAGTACTTACTTTCCCTTTCATTCTGAGAGATTTGTGAAAGAGAGTGTGTAAGAAATAGGTCACTTGTGTTATGGGTATTTTAGTAACTGATTTGACGCTATGCGCGAAAGTACTAATGGTTAGACAGTATTAGTGCCTCAGATTTGCTAGTTTTCCTTCTAATCTTCTAGAATAGAGAGGAATGCATTAGTGAAGAATGTTAGTGCACGATGAGAATCTCTTTTTTTATTCCACTCTAACCCTAGTGCAAACAAATGGCTAACAACTCCTCGTAAATAGAGATTTTTTCTATGGTGAAAGAACTACTTTCTTTTGCCATTCCGATTGTGTAGTGGAGAAGAGGGGAATGTGGTAGGATGCAATGTTGACGACTGAGTGGGCATTTTTTATTTAAGTCGTTTCATCCTCCTACTCATTAAACGTTAACAGTTGCACTCATATATGAGGGGCTGCTGTTTAAAAATTTGATCAGAAAATGGGGTTGCTAATATATATGCAGTGAAATTTGTGCAAAATGCGAGAAATTGTTTTCTGTCGGGTCAACTGAGAAAGTAGAGCGGGCAAAGGTTTGATGAAGGGAGGCTGAGCCAAGGATTTAGCGCATGTACTCCATTAATGTAATTGTTCAGTACCACTGTAATATTCCCACAGCTTAGTAGTCTCACTAGTGACGGTGTAGCTAAAAGGAAGAGAGGATTGAACAGAGTCATCATTCCGTTCATAATCCAATTTGTCAAAGACCAGCTCTACACCAAGTCTCATTACATTCGTAGAGCGACTTAGTGGATCCGCCTGGGATTATGTCGCGGTTCACGATATTTTCAACGCTCTCTCTGATCTGGTAAACAATGATGTTTGTGCTGAAGCCTTTGTCGCTTTGTTAGCGACTTTGATAGCTGTAGAAAGGACAACGTCAACATTGGTGCTCTACTAATGGCTATTTATTAATTGATGGGGGCTGGGGGCTCATAGTACACACACTCGTCTACGCTATGCGCAATTTCAGTTCAGTAGTAGTTTGATTAATGAGCTCCTGCAAAGCGTTATTTATATCTGAGTAAATTCTATTTGTTGTGTAGCTTCTTGCTGATTAAGGCATATTTCTGCCTATGCTTCCAATTTGCAACTCAAATGACAAAATTTGACTTCTCTATAGCAAATTCAAGCATGCATAAAGTTATTAAACATTTACATTGCATGACTAACTTTTTAATTTGATAGCAAAGTCTAAAATTGTGCTTGGTGGGATGTGGGCAGATATGATTAGTACCAAATTCATTTTGATGCTTGTCCAACTGCATTATGTAATTATATAACATGGAAAACATAACTAAAGAAATCTTCTTTGGGACTTGCTGTCAATAGAAAGTATACGATGCGGGAAAGCTTGCAGAGAAAGTCTTCGGAGAAAGTGGGGCAGAACTATTCAACCATTTAAATGAAGCTAACAGTATGGATTACAAACCTAGTCTTTTTTGAATTCAATATTTTCGGCTCTGTAATTCTGTAAAGTAATTCACTATACAATATAGACATTGATTGTTATAACTATATACTATACTACATAATTACCATACAGAATTGTGCGTATGTAAATGCAACACATTATAAATGACTTAAGGAACCAGATGGTTTGAAGTAAGGCAAATATATCGGACAGACCAAATATCTAAGGAACGTTTTGTTTTCATTAAGTCAGCATTTCTTTATCTTAGTCATCTCTTTTGTGTTGCATGACAGGATATTCCAATAAGTAATGCATACTGACATGACAGCCCAGCGCCCAGCACTAACAACCTGTCAAATCTCCTGGCTTAATTTAGGATAGTTTGATGGTGTGAGACAACAGTTGAAGTTGACAGTTAGTTTTTGTTATGGAGCGTCTACTTAAGGATTCTTAATGAACTGAAGAATTTTTCCAGCTACTTCTCTCCCACAATAACATTACCTTCGAGGAAAGTATTAACTCTAGTATGTGCGCTTTATGTACCAAGCTAGTTTACAGACTTTACAGTCGGAAATTTTACTACCGTATGCGGTGAGGGCGGTTGATGTTATTGTAGCATAAAATGAGAGGATTGCAAGAGGAAATTGCGAGAGTCTAAGAAAAAAAGTCTGTGTAGAGAAAGTCGGGGTAGAGAAAGTAGAGCCTATATTAATTATCTTGAGAAACTGTAGAAGCTCTTCGAAGAATTTAAATGTTGTTAGCTAAAGTTACAAATAATTCTCGTGATATTACGTTTCCCGACGGGAAAATTCTTTTCAGAATTCCAGATTATTAATTTGGGTGTCGGGGAGGAATTTCTTGTCTTTTTGAAAATGTGTTGGGAGAGTAGTAAGTCAGAAGTAGTACTCTATCTCTACTGTATAAAGTACATCATTCTTTTTCTATCTGTAAAACTTTCTATGAGTGAAAGTGGAAAATATATATGGCAAAATTTTTGTACTTGACAACAGCTGGGATGAAAAGTAGCAATCCAGTTTGTGGAGTCTCGCGCTTTCTCTTTTTTCTGTGTTAACTGAAGTAAGTAGAACGTAGTGAGTCCTTTATATCGCTCTATTTTGGCTTATTTCCATTTTTGGAGCACAGAAGTATTGTGAGGTTCAGTTATGTGTGTAGTGAGTACAATGCTCTGGAAGTGCTTATATCCTCCCACTAGGAGATTCTTATTCTTCTCTTCAGTTGTCACATTCAACTCTTGAGTATTTCGACAGAATTATACTGTCACTCATCTAGTGCTAGTACACCCTGTAACTTTCTATTGACAATGAGTGAAAATCTACTTTCCGTCTCTTTCCCCGTTGAAAAACTTACAACTATAGAAAACGTAAAAGTATACTAAGGCAAGGGTTATACATGTATGTACACCAATATTTATTGCTATTATGCATTTAGAGAGTAAAAAATATGTAAGTATTGATTTTTATCTTATCCTTTGAGTTTTGAGGCTGTGAGACTATGTTTTTGGTATTATGTAAGCTCGATTGGTTGAATGACATGACAATTTAGCGTGTATACATACATTCATGTACTATTATGAATTATGACATGTTGGGGCTAACCCACATCACAGCACAAGAATTTGTTGGAACATTGTGTGGCATCCTTGCGTTCTGTGGTAACAAACTCTCTGTTTTTGCCATAACTGTACAGAGCACAGAGCGTAATGGTATTTTTCTGGGGCTAGTATCGATATGTTATGGAGTCAGCTAAAAATTCCCTACCACTATGTAATAAATTGAACTAGAATTGTGTGAAAGAATTCTGGTACAAAAGGGGAAACGAGTGCGTGGTAGTAGCATGTTTGCATGGCAGAGAAGAGAGTGAAGGGAAAATAGTTTGCTGTGCTGGCATCAACTCAATTCCTAATACTACGATGACTGACTTCAATTTATTCAAGCCGAGTCAATATTTTTATCACATGGCTGGCCCTGAGTGAGTTATTGGCTCACCCCTTATCATCGAACAACTATCATGTCACACCCTACATCGCCCTCTTTAAAACCATTGACTTGACATAGTCAACAATGGAAATTTTAAATGGACATATATAGGTTGAGTCAGGAACCTTCTATCATATCATATAATCCTCTACAGATAATCTCCTTTCGCTTCTCAGCTCTGAGAAAACTACTCTACATTCTACCACATCACTTTCTATCTAGTCAACAGTATCGAAATGACTTTCCAGGAGATGGGCAGGCGGATATTTCTTATCCAATTTTTAATATCATATCAAGCGCAGTTTTTGCAATTTATCTTCCCGTATGCTTAGTGTCTCTGATGTACAGATAGAATGAATTTCTGCTTGGTCGGCGATAAATATATAGGCCTATATAGATTGGTTAGCTCGAGTAGTAAAATAGAAGGAACATTCACCCTATCTGCACTTGTAGTTACATATTTTTATATCTATGCAAATACACCAGTTGACATCGTAAATCTAAATTGAGTTTTCCAGCCATGGAAATAATCCAGCTTTCTAGCGTCCACATGCTGAAACAACTTTTACACTGCGGAGCTCTCATCGGAAAAAAGTTTCCCTTAAGAGAATTGGGATGTGCATTATGTTGTGCGCTTAACGTATAAATAAAGTAAAGGATATATCCAAGAGCCCCGCCTCCAAGAGGGTATGCTTTTATGAAATTTAAACCTAATTTTGTGAAATTTGGGCGTAATTTGTAAAATTATTGCTATGAAATTGGGCGTAATTTGTAAAACTTATGCTGTGAAAGGGCGTAGTTTATAAAATATATTCTGTGAAATTTGGGCGTAGTTTGTGAAATTTGGGTGTCATTTCTAAAATTTATGCCGTGAAAGGGCGTAATTTGTAAAATTTATGCAGTGAAAGGGCGTAATTTGTGAAAAGGCAGAATTTTATGAAATTTGGGCTATGTAATCGACGCCATGCTAAGCAAAAGCAGAATTGCCATTTCAAGTAGAATCACTCCTTGTCTTATTATGCGTGTTCTCTCCGCCCGCCGTTGTTAAGTTTTGGACGCAATTTGTGAAGTCATATGGGTTTTGTGAAATCCACTGAAACAATTTGTGAAATCAGGAAAATTTTTGTAGAGATATTTTGTAAAATTAAAAATTCAGGTTGCTTGAAATATTTTCCACCCCTGGAGTTTTCCATAACAAACTGCTGAGGACAAAAGGAGCAGAGATGAGATGTTGTATTTCAAAAGAATGTAGTTATATCAGGATTAAAAATGAGATTGAGAAACTCCTGCCTCTCTTCATATTCCTCTATTGTTAATGAAATTTAATCTTAAGCAATGGGGTTTTTCTTGCCTGGTGTCTTCCTGTAGATATTTGCTGTCCCTTGTATGCCGTGATAGAATAAAATAGAATGAACTAAAAAAGTAATTAGTATTTCTAGCAATATTCCATAATATTGCTAGTAAATTTTATTATTCAATATTTGGTTAATACAGCGACAGATTCAGTGTGAACTCAATTGCATTTGTCCAACACAAAAAGTGAAAGTCAGAGACTTTCGCTTTCACCAAAAATTATCTTGATATTTTCGTAAACTGCGTATTGTAAATCAAACGTTTGTTTTGAAATTTGTTGAGTAACATACATTTGTTGTGTAAATTGTAACGTATGTTACTGCAGATAAGTGTACATTATGTTGGCGTAATTGAAAATGTAATTTGTACTGGGATTCTTATTTTGAGTGAATAAACATTGATCTTTCATTTTCTTTGCAGGGAAACGGCTATGTAGATCCTTTGCGTTATCTTGGAGTTGCGTGTGTCATCAGTGGATCCTTTTGTGTTTGTCTGGCCATGTGTCGATGGCTTGGTCGACCTATTTCCGTCGCTTCTCATCGGGTACACTAACGCCTTTTATCATTGCCCAATCTATAACCTAGTATTTCAATTGAAAAGCATATTCATTCAATACTCACATAGTTTGCGTTGTTGGCAAATACATGTATTCTATTGCATCTTATAAAATTCTCTGCAAAATATTAATCTAGTAGACCAGCAGCATTAAGTGGAGTGGTAACACTGACACTATATAAATATTTTAACTATACTCAAGAAAGTTTTAATGGTTTACGAAACGAGTGCAAAGCATTCTTTAACGCACTGTTAGGTAGAGCTTGTAGTGTCTTTTACTGATGAGGTAGGGAGTACAAATAGCAATACAAGAAAATGTTCAGTGTTTAAATTAAAAAAGCTAGGCACATCTAATGATTTAAGTATTCTGCAACGTTACTACTTTCACTGTTAGTTTCGGATTATA